>REGO01000078.1:1138515-1182125 GCA_010120015.1 Rhombomys opimus
CACAGTGGTGATGAGGGAGGGAGGGAGGGACTGGGAGGGAACGAGGGTTCGGGGCACGGCTGGGATACAGAATTAATAAAATGTAACTGATAAAAATAAAAATTATAAAAAAAAATAAAATACCTCTATACACAACTTAAAAAAAAAATAAGGTAGTCAGTACTCTGTACTCAACTATACCACTAAGTTATGTCATCTAGATTAAATGTCAAGGCGCATAGCAACGGTTTTATTGGAATGCAACCCATCGCAAGTCAAGGTGTATATAAATTCCATTAGCACTTGAAAGAAAATACATAGCATTGAATAGGGTGCTCGACTGTCACTTAGATTCTGTTCATTGCCCATTGCCGGTGTCGACAATGAACTATTTCATTCATTAGTTGATAATGTTGAATATTTCTTAGCCGTTTGTTTCTTCCATTGAAAACTGTTTACATTCCAAGCTCTTATTTAAATTTAGCAATTTCCTTTTTCTTTTAGCTCTTAGGTTTTTTTTTCAGTTCTTTGTATATTTTGAATATTAATACTCTGTCAGATGTATAGCTGTCAGAAGTGTCCCCCTCTTTTCCTTTTTTCCTCTTGATTTATCTGTTCCATGGTTATACAAAAGTTGTTTAACTTTATGAGGTTACAGTTGTCAGCTGTTGGCCAAGAGAGTTCTGTTCAGAAAGTCCTTTCCTGTATAGATATAATGTAAGGGCCTGTCTATGTTTTTCTAAAAGTTTTAGGGCTTTGGATTTCAAATTGAGTTCTTACATTAACTTGGGTTTATTTATTGTAAACAGTGATAGATATATAGCTTATTTCATTCTTCTGCAAGGGAACATCCAGTAATCCCAGCAGAATTGTTAAACATGCAGTTTTTCTACAGTATATGTATTTTCTCTCTATGTCAAGTATTAAACAGATATGAATGAGTATTCATATTTGAATTTTCTATTTTGTTCCATTTGTCTGCATGTTTGTTTTTGTACCAGCACCATACTGGATTTATTGCTATGGCTTTTTAATGTATATTGGAGTCTTGAATAGCAATAGCTTCAGAATTCATTGTTTTGCTCAAAATTGATTTAGTTATCTGAGTTCTTCTGGTTGCATATAAGTTTGAATATATTTTTCTATTTCTGTGAAGGGTGTTGTGGGTATTTTGACTGAGATTGTTTTGAATTTGTAAATTGTATTTTTGTCAGATGGTCAGTTTTGCAATATTAATTCTCTCAACCCATGGACATTAGGTTTCTTTATGTTTTATAATATCTTTGACTATCTTTTCCTTCAGAGATTTAAAATTTCTATAAGTCTTGTACCACATTGAATAAGTTTATTTCAATATATTTTATACATGGGAGTGTGCCCATGATCACTTTCTCAGTGAGTCTTTTGGTGATATATAGAAAATCTATTGATTTGACAGCTGAAAGAAGGAATAATTGGCTTCTCCTGGAGAAGACCCCTTTATTGTTTGTCCAGTGGAGAGAGGTTAGCCTTGAAACCATCTACAAACAAACAACAAAACTGGGGTCACTAGGTTTTATTTAAATATATTTGGGTATACATATACTTGCATGTGTACATACATACATCTATGCAACAATAATAAAGAAAATGTTGGGGACATGGCAGGTGCTGAAGGATGAAAATTGAGTTTGAAAGTGATACAATTCTATTTATATTAAGAGAATAAATTAAAAAATAAAGAAAAAAAAAGGAAAGCCAGTTACTGTGGAGCAGTGGAAGAGGATGAGAAAGCTCCTCTTCCCCATGTGCTAAGGTCTATTTAAACAAACTGTCTCTTCAAGGAATAAGGGAAACTAACACACACGCACACACACACACACACACACACACACACACACACACATTAGAGGCAGTAATTTATATTTTAATATGTTTTCTGTTATTCTAGATTGTTATCCAGGTTAGGCTACACAAAATAGCAAAATGTAAATTTGAACCATTGCAGTGTCTTAAGAATTAGCATAGCATAGTGTATATTCAAGTGGTACATTACATAACACAAGATTTACAGCCTTGGTGCTCTAAAATGTACTATAAGCTAAGTCAAACTCAACTTGAACTCCTTCCTTAAATATTGGTCAGTGAATTTGATAAGTCTAAAGACAACCACTACCCTTCTCCAGCCTTGAAAATACTTAAAATTCAATTTGATTTACAGTGGGAACAAAGTTTAATGAACTTGTTTTCTGTACTCAGATGATAGCAGTAACTGCTAGGCAAAAGTCACTTCAAGCCTTTGGAAGATCAATCAGTTTTAGAGGAGGTAGCTGAAGTGACCCAGCTCAAGCTGTGGTGGAGTTTAGAGTGTTTTCCTTCATCTACAATTCTTTTATTCCTAAAGGGAACATTTTTCAAATAAAGCAAGATGTGCTTTCTCATTCCAGTCATAAAAAGAAATGTTTTCATATTAAAAAGATGAAAGTCATACTTGCCTCTGCTTTGCTGCTTATGGATAGAGAAGTTATCTTGTTCTGTTACCTGCTTGTCTTTGACATGCTGTCAGATTGTTAGTACACACAGCTTAAATTAAAATAAATTGGTAGAATGGAACCTGAAAATGATATAAAAGGATAAAAGGTAAATGTTTGTAGCCTCAGAAGGTTTATGGCTCTTGGAATTGATGGAATAAACCAGTTAGGAAGAAAGTGCCTGTCTATTCTTATCCTAACTCACAGGGATGGTAACCAGCACCGCCATCAGAAACAAGGTGAATTTCATTTTCAAGTTAATGCGCTGTGTTTGAAATCTCACATATTTTAGGGGCTTTCATTAAAAACTTCCCAGGTTTGAGGCACTATATACCAATGGAATTGGTTATGCCTCTGCCATCATCCTCGACTACCTCATGTTCTTCAAAATGGAAAGAGTGACTTTAAAAAAAAAAGCCATAGTCTTATTCTTTTCACAGATACAGACAGGGGGGAATTAAAAGGTAGGGCTGCAAAGTAAACAGCTGAAGTTACATCTCCATGTGACTTGGAAACCTCACATAATGATGGCTGCAACAGTTTCACTTTGCACATGGTGCCTCGGGAGATAAGGTGTATACACATGGACACACACAAACAGACGTGTCCTCACACACATGCTCAGGAAACAACATTGCTATTCATGAGCTTACCTTGGAAGCTGTGCACCCGTGCTCAAGCCATATTCTGTTTGTAGAGAAAATATGTTTTTTTTTTCTTTTACTGAAGCAAACAAATAACTACATGCACTTGCATATTGGTAATAGCAACCTCTGAGAACCTTGAACTCAAATTGTAACTCCTCCCGAGTTTGTTCTCTGACTCAAATGAATTTTCTTTCTCACACATGCACAGTACATTAAGTATTTCTATAAGACAGCTCACGTTTTGTTCATTATGGTGTCAACCCAAAATCTAAGATCTTGCTTCTTAAATCATGTCCAGGTTACTATGATGTTACAGAGGCATAACTTCATGCATAATTTTGTCAAAAATGTAAAGCAGAATAATACATAATTGAAATATTTTGTTCTGACCTTTCCACAACCCAGGGAAGGTATCAAGGAGGGTGTTTTCTGTGACTATTTTCAGGCCATCTGTCATACCTTGCTCTTTGTAATGGAATTAAATTTGTGGAACTGAACAAAATAAACCCTCTCATTTCTAGTTTGTGTCAATCAGGTATTTGCACGATAGTCAGGAAAATGTAACCAATACAATAGTTCACCCCAGTGCAAGAGTTGACAACAAGCACAATATTGATGAGTCATTTCCATACCAAACTTCCTGTGCCTTTGATTTGAAAGGCATCAAATCTTGGAAGGACTTCTCTGTTAACCGAATTTGTTGTGACATAAGGAACCCACTTTATAAATTTTAAGTATAAATGGTTATGACATCAAGAAAGGGCTGTTACTCTGTTGAAGAGTGGAAATGAGAGATTCCAACAGACATTTGGATTTTTGTCTTTCATCTTTTGCTAACTGTGGCCCAGAGACCTAAAAACATTTTCTATGCATCCGTTGCTACTTTCCTCCCTCAAGAATTCCAGGGCAGCTTCTTGAATGCAGGTAGACTTTAGAACGTAGACGTTTGGAGAACTTGGTAATCAGTAGCTTTGTTTGTCTATCTTCCTTATGCCTAACCTATCTACCATCTGCAACAGTGTCTGGGAAATGGAAGGTTTATGTTTTCTGATATCTTAAATTAGAAGTAAGTGAAAGCAGATTGAATCAACCAGAATAAGCCCAGAATCAGTCATCAAGTTTTTATTATTATTCCAGAGAAAGTATCTCCTTTTCATAATACCATTAATGAACTTTTGATATTTTTCCTGAGACTGGACTCCAATATTATGAACACTGACTTTTTAAAATTTTTCTATAATTGATAGTGTCTGCTCTTTGACCTTTATTTCATGTATAATCTATAATCTTAAATGTCTTACTCTTTTTATATCATCCTATGTCAAAATTGCCCCTCTCAGTGTGCTGTGTTTGTGTATCTGTGTATTTATTTGTATATATATATATATATATATATATATATATATATATATATATATATATATGCGCTTGGGAAGTGAGAATCTGATGTGTCCTGGGACTGGGGAGAAGGCATGGTTGGGAAAATGTGTGCCCTGAAGTTATGAAGACCTGAATTTGAATCCCCAGTACCTGCATTGTCTGGGTGTGCTGGTGCACGCCTGTAATGGCAGCTCTAGTGAAAACACATAGGTGGATTCATTAAGCTCACTGGCCAGTTGAACTGATCAATTAGATGCACTAAGGTTTGATGACAGTTAAAAATTGTGTGAGTGACTGTGAAATCAAATGAGAACCCATGAAAGTGAGCAAGATGTATTAAGAAAGGAGGGAGTGTGGAAGGAAAAAAGTGACCTTAAAGCATAAAAGTGATTCTACAAGGAGAGCAACAGAACCAAATAATCTGGGCTCAGGGGTCTTTTCTGAGACTGATACTCCAAAGAAGGATCATGCATGGAGATAACCTAGAACCCCTGCACAAAGGTAGCCCATGGGAGCTCAGTGTCTAAGAGGGTTCCCCAGCAATAGGAATAGGGACTGTCTCTGACGTGAACTGATTTTCCTGCTCTTTGATCACCTCCACCTTAAGGGGGAGAAGCCTTACCAGTCCACAGAAGAAGACAATGCAGCCAGTCTTGATGAGACCTGATAGACTAGGATCAGATGGAAGGGGAGGAGGACCTTGCCTATCATTGGACTGGGGGAAGGGCATAGGAGAAGTAGAGAGAGGGAGGGTGGGATTGGGAAGGGATGGGAGAGGGGGTTACAGCTGGTATACAAAGTGAATAAACTGTAATTAACATAAAAATATTTTTTTAAAAAGTTACTCTTAGAGATGGGAGGGTATAAAAGAGGGAGGGGAATGGAGAAGAGACAAGGAATAGAACCAATGAAAGTACATTTTATTGCATAATGCCATAGGGAAATATAATTCTTTGCATGACAATAAAAGTTATATTTTAAAAGTACATGTATTGATTAATTGTGGTGAGATATGATGTCAACTTCTAGCCTTGGCACTCATGTACAAATGTACAGCTGTTATTGTGTGCATATGTGTCCACACACAATGCAACAGACATACCACAAAATGCAGAATATATATATATATATATATATATATATATCCATATATATGTTACAAGTCGCTACAACTATGTGCATTTCTGTTTTGTTTTCACAAGGTAAAATATAATTGAATACTTTAATCCATATTTGTTAAAAATTAATTAATGATTTTCAAAACCACAGTTTTTTTTCTTTTCGTTCCACGCAGAAACTCTACCCATATCCATCTACACTGTGCCATCATTTAAGAGACTCAAAACATCCCTACCTCATACCTATTCAATTCAGGAGTCTGCCTAACTATTCCACTCCCTGTTATCAATCTGGAAAAATTCATAAAACAAGCCAGCATTATGTGCTCGTGGCCTTGAGAACCTACAGCATCAGTAGTGAATCTCTGTTGGTACTTAAGTCCACATGCCTAGGTCAAGAAGGGAAACACAACACTGCATCCCTTGGCCCCATCTACCTAGGGCACTCTCACACCATGGTACCTCACATATCCAGCCCTACAAGGAAACTTAAAGACCATGGCTCTAAGCCTTTCCAACTCAGGAATCTCGATCAATTCTCAGATCCCCTCCACAATGATTTATGCCACATCAGAATGCAGAACAGGTCGCATAAAACCTCAACAAGAATCACAACTAAAAATCTAACTCCAGGTGTCCAGGCCCAGTAAGAAATATAAGCAGTATAAGAACTCAAAGCAATATGTCCCTACCAAAAATCATCAATCTTGTATAAATAAACTGCAAAGAGAACAAATTAAATAAAATGCAGGACATAGAATTCAAAAGATCTGTTTTAAGTGTGTTCAAAGTATTTAAACTAGATCCAAATAAAGAACTGAATAAACTTATAGAATACATGAATAAACTGACTGAAGTTTAAGAAAGCATAAACAAAACAAATGGATGGATGAATTTAAGAAAGCAATTTAGGATATGAAAATATAATTCAACAGAAAGATAAAAACACAGAGGTAAAACAACACTGAAATGAAGCTTCTAATGAAAAATTCAGCCAAGTAAAAAGCTCAGTAGAACTCAGTATAATGGATCAGGTGGATGATAAAATATCAGGACTTGAGGACAGGGCTCAAAACCTGGATCTTCAATCAAATAATATTTTTAAAGAAACACATAACTAAAGCAGGCAGAGTCTTTGGGACATTATGAAAACATCATATCTATAAATTATAAACAAAAAGGGAGAAGAAGAAAACTATTTCAAACCATAAAAAATTTCTGCATTAATTCCTTACAGGAATATAAATCAGTTATAGATTATAAATCAGTTAAAGCACAGGAGGCCTTCAGAACATTATATGCACAGGATTAGGAAATGGACTTGACAAAATACATTAAAGGTAAAACACTGAAAACATAGAATAAAGAAGTGTGTAAAAAAGTTCCAAGAGAAGAGAACCAAATTACATAGGAAGGCAAGCCCATTAGTATAACATTTTAAATTTTCATCATCATAATATTTTATTATTATTATTAATTACAATTTATTCACTTTGTATCCTGGATGTAGTCCCCTCCCTCATCTTTCCCTAGTTTCACCCTCCCTCTCTCTCTCTCCCCTCCTGTATATTCATTTCCTCTTCCACTGATAGGGAGACTAGACTATCAGTTCTCATCAGGACTGTCTGGATCCTCTTCCTCTGTGGCCTAGCAAGGCCACCTCACCAGGGGAAGCTGATCAAAGAGCAGGCAAAGTAGTTGATGCCAGTGACTACCCCTGTTCCCCTTACTAAGGAACCCACATGGAGACTGAGCTACCCATGAGCTACATCTGAGCAGGGTGTCTAGGTCCTCTCCATGAATGGTCCTTGGTTGATTCATCAGTCTCTGAAGGACTCCCTAGACCCAGATTTTTTTGGCTCTGTTGCTCTCTTTGTAGAGCTCCTTCTCCCTCCAGGTCTTTTTATTTTCCCCTTCTTCCATATGATTCCATGCACTCTGCCCAAAATATCGTTATGAGTCTCAGCATCTGCTTTGAAATCCTGCTGAGTAGAGTCTTTCAGAGGCCCTCTGTGCTAGGCTCCTGTCCTATTCCCTGTCTTTTCCTACTACTGTTGTCTATCCTGTTTGTCCTTCTGAATGAGGATTAAGCCTCTTCCCTAGGGTCCTCCTTGTTGGTTAGCTTCTTTAGAACTATAGATTTTAGTATGCTTATCCTGTATTATATGGCTAATCTCCATTCATAAGTGAGTATATACCATGTGCGTCTTTCTGCTTCTGGCTTATTAGTATCATTTAGGCAGAGATCAGAGTCTTGTGGAAGACTTGGGGACAAATCTCCAGAAGAAGACCTACAGAATCAACAAACTGAGGAGCATGGGGGAATCACAGAGACTGAACCACCAACTAAAGAGCATGCATTGACTGGACCTAGATCCTCTACACATATGTAACTGATGGGCAGCTTGGTTTTCATATGGTTCCTCTGGCAACTGGAATGGGAGCTGTCTCTCACATGAACTTTGTTACCTTCTTTGGATCACTTTCCTAGCTGGACTGCCTTCTTGGGTATCAGTGGAAGAGGATGCATTTAGTACTCATGTGATATCCCTTGCAAGTTGGTAGGGGGAGTTCCCCTTTTCTTCGGAGAAGGAGAGGAGGAGAAGGGGAAATATTATGGTAGGACGAGATGGGGAGGAAGGAGGAAGGGAGCTGTAATAGTGATGTAAAGTGGTTAAAAAAAGGAAAATATTTAAAGCCACTGTGCTTGGAAAATAGACTTCAATTTCTAAAAATCAAAAGTGCTAATCTAGAATATTATACCCCAAAAAACTGTGTTTTATGAATTAAGGAGATATACAAAAATTTCCATGATAAAAACTGATTAAAAGAACTGACCACTAAACCCACTCTATAAAGGATACCAGAAAAAGTATTTTAGATTGAATGGATCCCAAAATAAACAATATTAACAGAGCTAAAAGATTTCTAAGAATATGCCACAAAATCAATAAAACAACAGGAAAGTGTACATATGTCTGCAGTAATGCTAAATATTGATATTGAGAATTTCCAAGCAAAAGTCAAAGAAAAACAGACTGCCTCTATCTCCATCTCATTATCAAACATTCTCAAAAGTAGATATTATTTTATGGTACATGAGTACATAAAAACATGGCTAAGCAAATTAAATTAAATTAGAAAATAAGCTTGTATCATTTACTCTAGTATTTGACAAAATTAGGCTTCAACCAAAACTAATGTAAAAAAGTAAAGTCATTTTACATTTATCAAGGTAATAATTCAAGAGAATAATACTGTTCTACATATTCTACACATATCTGAACCAAGCATAGGCTTAATCTCATAAAAGAAATATTAATATATATAAAGCCACAGATTATTATGTTACATTTAAAAAAAAACCTGTGAATGTTCTTAGCGAGAAAATGTTTTACTGAGCTTAATTTTTAATTGTATTTTAAACCAAAAAAAAATTCTATGAAACAGTTTAGAAAACACTGAAACATCTATTTAATATGAGAGAATTTTGCTTTTCATTATGTTTAAACTTAATTACAAAATTGTGTTGAAAATCTGTTTCTAATATTATTTACCAGAACATGTTGATATTTTAGTCTTTGTTTTTTTTGATAGAGTTTATAATTGAGGACAGGTTTGAGCTCATTCTTGACCACCCAGGTTATTAAATCACAACAGAGTTAGCCATGTACATCTTGAAAAATAATAAAAAGATAACCATCTGCTTTGAATGGCTTGGCCACTAATGTTACTGAACCTTCAGACTTCTAATTCAAATATTTCTTCAGTATATTTTTTATTGTTTGTTATTTTGGTAATAGAGTGATCAAACTGCAGGCGTATTTTACTATGCTTACTTCCTTTTTCCCTTCCCAAGAGGAAGAGCATTGCACACATATGCTTTTATAGCCACATTTTAAGACAGCACCCCTATTGTTAAGAATAATAGAACTCTTTATCCCTGCACATCTTGTAGCCAGCATGAATTTTGTGTCAAAGACTTTGTGGGTGAGCTGATGTTCCCTGTCCTTTACTAGGAGACTAGTCTAGTTAGAGGATGTCCTCTTCAGTCTCTATTTTCTCTGATACTAGGGGTCTCTGCTTGAATCCCTCTCATATTCTGCCAGGAGCCTACCCTGACTTAGGTTTTTAACTTATACCAGAGATGTGCCCACACAGTTTCTATTTTCTCTGTAGGCCTTCTGTCCTCTTGCCTTTGCTCTCCTCAGTCTGATCTCCATACTCTTAACTCTCTGCATCCCCTACCTTGTTTCCTCTCTTCAGCCATTACCTTTGTCCATTCTATCTCCTCTTCTGAGTAAGATTTATGCATCCTCACTTGGGTCCTCCTTATTACTTAACTTCTTTGGGTCTGTGACTCATAGTATACTTACCCTGTACTATATGGCTAAAATCCACTTCTAAGTGAATACATGCCATGTGTGCCTTTCTGGGACTGGGTTACCTTACTCAGATGACTTTTTTCTAGTTCCATCCATTTGCCTGCACGCTTCATGTTTCCATTGTTTTTATTCCATTGAGTAGTATTCCATTGAGTAAACGAGCCACAGTTTCTTTATCGATTCTTGGGTTGAGGGACATCTAGGTTGTTTCCAGGTTCTAGCTATTATGAATTAAGCCGCTATGAACATAGCTGAGCAGCTAGATAGTACAGATAGAGCAGAGATTAAGGGAATGCCCAACTGATATCTGGCCCAAACAAAGACCCATGCTATCAGAGCGTGCCAACCCCCGATACTATGAAGGATACTCTGCTAAGCCTGCAGTTCTACCATGCAGAGCCTCAAATCAGATGCTGAGACTCATGGCCAAACATTGGTTGAAGGATAGGGAGGGGGAATTGTGGGAGGAAGGAGGAAGCAACAGTGGTTCCAAGAAAAACTACAGAGCCAACTAACCAGAGTCCAGAGGATTTGCTGAGACTGATGCATTAAGAAAGAACTTTGCAAAAGCCCCCTACAAATATGTAGCTGATGGGAAGCTTAGGCTTCAAGTGGATCCGCTGGTAAGGGAAGTGGGAACTGCATCAGACTGGGACTCACTTGCTAGCTTTTTAATCACTTTCCCCTGGCAAGACTGCCTTACCAGGCTACAGGGGAAGAGGACACTTTCAGTCCTGAAGCAACTTGATGAGCTGGGGGTGGATGGAAAAAGGTGCTGCCCTTTTCTGAGGAAAATGGGAGGGGAAAGAGAGAGAGAAGGGAGAAAGAATAGGGCTGACAAGGGAGGAGGGAAGGAGCTATAAGGATGTGAAGTGAATAAAATAAATAAATGAGAAAAAAGAATAATAGAAATAAATTATTTTTATTGTCCTTTTGGGGTTCCATGTTTTTATGCAATTGTGTCATTTCTATATGGGGGAAGAAAAAGTATCAGCTAAGCTATTCTTGATATTTATGAGGTGAATATATTAAACAATTAAATCTGCTAATTTAGGTTTCTATTTTGTCATGGTTGGCAAATGTCTTTAGTCATGGATACCTGACAATATCTACACTGACTCTTTTTTTTAATTTTTATTAATTACACTTTACTCACTTAGCATCCTCTCATAAGCCCCTCCCTCTTCCCCTCCCAATTCCACCTTCCCTGCCCCTTCTCCACACATGCCCCTCCCCAAGTCCACTGAGGGTAGGTCTTCCTCTCCTTCCTTCTGATCTTAGTATATCAGATCTCATCAGGAGTGGCTGCATTGTCTTCCTCTGTGGCCTGGTAAGGCTGCTCCCCATTCGGGGAGAGGTGATCAAAGAGCAGGCCAATCAGTTCATGTCAGAGGCAGTCCCTCTTCCCGTTACTATGGAACCCAGTTGGACACTGAACTGCCATGTTCTACATCTGTGCAGGGGTCCTAGGTTATCTCGATGCATGGTACTTGGTTGGAATATGAGTCTCAGGAAAGACCCCTGTGGTCAGATTTTTTGGTTCTGTTCCTCTCCTTGTGGAGCTACTGTCCTCTCCAGATCGTATTATTTCCCACTTCTTTCATAAGATTCCATACACTCTTCCCAACAGTTGGCCATATGTCTCAGCATCTGCTTTGACAGTCTGCAGGGCAGAGCCTTTCAGAGGACCTCTATGGCAGGCTCCTAACTTGTTTCCTGTTTTCTTCTTCTTCTGATGTCCATCCTCTTTGCATACACTGACTCTTATATATAATATTCTTTATTACTTTTTCAGTGGGTTTGTTTAGATTACAAAAGGCCATCACATTGTTTGATATGATCACAATGTAATATATTTATTAGAAGGAATGGGCCTTGAATACTGATTTTTTTAACATGATGAAGACATGCAGAATCTTTTCATTGTATTGATTAAGATTACCTTGCATTAACAGATGCTTAAGTAAATATCATCAGGATGTATTTTAAGTACAAGGGAATGAATGTTTCTATCACTATTGAAGGGAAGCAAAGTACATTTGCCATTATTTGATCGAGAAAAGTCAACAAAAGAGCTTGCTATTACATGAAATCAAAAGGATACCTGTAAAAATAGTGTCAATTCATGTCCTCTCAGGAACTGTCATCTCTCCCTTAAAAAGAATTGTGCTTAAATTTTGTTCAATTTGTATGGGGTAAAAGTAGAGATTATCTATTCTATTTACATAATAACATTTTACACTGCAGCCTAGTGCTCCTTAACTCAAGGTTCTCATTGCACTAATTGTATATACATTTCTGAAAAACGTATGCTTCAAACAATGAACATAACACATTATGTGTTGATGAGAATTTTAAATAATATTTAATCTGTGAAAGAAAGACAAGTGAATGTAAACATTTGAGAATCCCAGAGTTTGTGCTAGGAAGTGGGGATAATAGCGGAGATGAGAAGAAATCAGGTAAATATTGACAGCATCCACACAGTGTTCTTCTTAGGAGCTGCTTACATAGTGAAGTAAGTTAACAAATAAACGCTTGATTCCTTCTACAAACCTTACTTCATTATAGTACGTTGTCCCCCATCACTCCTTAATGTCTATGTTCGGATATGAATTGTTTTTAACTTATTATATCATGATATTACTTCTGTATTAGGTCAGCCTAATACAAATTTTGGTGCTTTTCACTTCATGAAACAGTTTATATTTTTGTCACACTTAAATTTGAAAGCGATATATATATATATATATATATATGTTTGTATTTGTCAATCAGAGACAACTAAACTTAAAACTCTAATTTTGGGATTTTCTGACTCTTGATAATGAAATTCCATAGAACCACTGATTTTATCAAGTCTCACTAGATAATGAAAAACTATCTTGAATACAAAGCTGAGTGACAGAATCTTCAGATTTGAAGTAATTTTTTTTCTTTTAACATCAAGGCCATTTTGTGCTGACCAAGTATTATTCAAGATAGGTCTTTCCACTGGCAAGGGAATGACAGATAATCAGGGGCTACTTTTAAAAAAAATCTGACCCTTTCTCTACTGACAGCTACCTTGGCTATGTGTGACATTTTGTATTCACCTCTTCTCTTCACGTTGGGATTTTTCTCCCAATGTGGGTTCACATGTGCATTGTCCTGTTGTGACTGTATTTCCATGTAGTCATCCACCAACTTCGGTTCTTCTTGCTCCTTCTATCCTCTCCTTCACAATGATCCCTGAGCCTTTTCAGGAGAGGACAGAGTATTATCTGTGTTCCACTTAGGCTAAACCACTCTCCAGTCTCTTACTCTCTGCACATTGGCCAGTTGTGTTTCTCTGTCATCTACTGAAAAATGAAGCTTCTCTGAGGGGGTGGAGAGAAGCCTTAATCTGTTAGTATAATGACAGTTTAAATAGTAGTTGCTTTAGTAATTTTTTTATTTAGCAGAATGAATTGATTGTTTTGGAACCTCTGGTCAACAAGATTCCAAAGACTTCTACTATTTTAGGTTATGGGGATTGCTGTTAATTATGTCTGTAACTTGACATTAAAACCCTATTACTGAAGACACCACATACTTGAGTTGCAATACATAGAGAAATCAAGGTAGTCCTATTCTGGAGACTTCATTCCTCCTGGTTAATTGTGCACTCCAGGAAGATGCTAAGAATTGTAGTAACACTAATGATTTAACACACTTATGTAACATTTCTACTATCCACTTTTGGTAGTTTTGTTTTTCTTTGTTCCTTTACTATCTTAAACAAATATTTAGTCACTGAATCTCACTATTTTCTCTTCCTCTATGAAAATCCAACTTTATTTTTGACAGAGAATATTATCAACACCATCATTTGATGATTACAAAATGATCAGTTTTTATCATAAAACACTCACGTACAACAAATATCTTAAGTCAAATTTGTGTTTGGAATTGTTTTGTCTATTACTTTTGTTGACCCAGAGAAGCTTTTAACTTTCTTAATTTTTCTAATTTAATTTTAATTTAGTAATAGTTTTCATGTTGTTCAGGTAAAATATTTATACCTCAGACAAGGGGAAAAAAACAAAATCTTTCCTTGAGTCATGTCAGAAATCAATAACAGATTAGTCAAAAAATAGCAAAGTAAGAATGGTCAATGTTGCCAGTATTTTTTCAATTAGAAAATATTAATGGGGCAAACCTTTAGGCAATATTAAAGGGAACATGCATTTTATTTCTACAGTGACATCAGATGTTGAGGGCAAAGGAACTATTAGGGAAGCAACATGATTACCTCTTTTAACCTTGTGTTTCTTTGTTAAGCAAAGTCAACCACTATAAAATATTTTTTCATTTTTATTTTTATTAATTACACTTTACTCATTTTGTATCCCCCATGTAGCTTCCTCCCTCTTCCCCTCCCAGTCCCAACCTCCCTTCCCCTTCTCCACCCATATCTCTCCCCAAGTCCACTGATATGGAAGGTCCTCCTCTCCTTCTTTCTGATCCTAGTTTATCAGGTCTCCTTAGGACTGGCTGCATTGTCTTCCTCTGTGGCCTGGTAAGACTGCTCCCCTCAGGGAGAAGTGATCAAAGAGCAGGACAATCAGTTCATGTCAGAGACAGTCCCTGTTCCTTTTATTATGGAACTCACTTGAACACTGAACTGCCATGGGCTACCTCTATGCAGCGGTTCTAGGTTATCCATGAATGGTCCTTGGTTGGAGTATCAGTCTCAGAAAAGACCCCTGTGTCCAGTTTTTTTGGTTCTATTGCTCTCCTTGTGGAGCTCCTGTCTTCTCCAGGTCTTTCTATCTCCCCCATCTTTCATAAGTTTCCCTGCACTCTGCCCAAAGTTTGGCTGTAAGTCTTAGCATCTGCTCTGATATCCTACAGGGTATCAGAAACCCTATGTAGTAGGCTCCTGTCTTGTTCCCTGTTTTCTCCCTCTTCTGATGTCCATCCTCTTTGCCTTTCTGAATGGGGATTGAGCATCTTAGCCAGAGTCCTTCTTGATTAGTTTCTTTAGGTGTACAGATTTTAGTATGTTTTTGCTAAATTATATAACTAATGTCCACTTAAGAGTAGTATATAGCCTGTGTGTTTTTTCGGCTTCAGGGATACCTCACTTAGGATGATCATTTTCAGATCCCACTTCATGATTTCCTTGTTGTGTTTTGTTTTTTGTTCTTTTTTTGTTATTGCTGAGTAATATTCCATTGTTTAGATATACCACAATTTCTGTATCCATTACTCAACTGAGAGGTATTTGCGTTGTTTCCAGATTCTGGCTATTACAAATAAAGTTGCTACAAACATGGTTGAGCAAATGTCCTTGTATGCTTGAACGTCTTTGGATATATCTCTAATTTTTAAAATATTTCTATAATGTATTAAAAATTAGTAAGCTTGCCCTGAGTGGTTGAAACACTTGTTGCTCATGTAGAGGACCAGTGTTCCATGTCCAGCACTAGCATTTAGTGTCCACCACCCATATTTGGCAGCTCCCAGAGGCCTATAACTCCAGTTCAATGGTCTTAGATGTTACCTTTTGGCCTGCCTCTGTAGGCACTTCAAACAAATGGTTCATATACATGCACCTAGTCATATATACAGACACATAAAAATAAATTCTTCTAAAAAATTGAAAAGTGTAATGTCCTATGTTAAGAGTGTGGTTGATTGAGATTCTAGCACTGAAATAACAGCATCGTGTATAAGTTAAATCTATAGTTCATATTATTCTTTGACCTCAATTTAACTTTATATAAGTATTTTCAAACCATTTTCTTATTGGTACTTGCCAATTCATTTTCCATAATTTTACCAGTTGTTCCTAATTATGTTTCACAAATTAAGCGAAGTACAGATGTCAAAAGCAAAATTACCTCTTATGTGACAGATCTGAAAGAGATAATCACATGTTTCTTTATATTTACTAATTCTTGTAACACAAAAATGTAATTGCAATAAAGTGATGACATGCAGAGACAGAAAGAAAACATGATGGTAATTCCAGGAAGGGACACAATGAGTGGGTTCTTTAAAATCTGTAGTTAATCTCATGCTGACAACAACTTTTGAAGGAGAAAACTTAATTCAATTATGAAATGTGAATATCACAAAATGCTAATTTGTTGAAGGTCATGAAAACACTCACTTTGAATAGTTGGCATATGATTTTCAAATTCAGAGAAATCATGAGCAACGGCAGGCTGAATGACAAGTGTTGTCCTTAAGTACCAAAGCATGATTGTATAAAAGTTGAAATCTAGGTAATAGACATATAAAGTTGCAAAGTTGTCATTTTCAAGCACTGTCAAATGTCTAGTGTTTTATAACCTAAGAATGAATAACCAAAATGGTATGAACGATATTCTACAAGAAGCTGAGCATCAGGAGCAGCTAATTGTTCTTTCCTCACCTGACTCAGGTGGAGATCCACTTTCCTGGCTAGAAGTTGCCACTAAATATTCCCCGGCCACATCTATTATTTTGTCCTCTAAAATTAGGAAATAGAACAAAAAGAAAGAAAGAGCTAATGTATCCTCTGGTACGGGATATTGCTGCTTTGAACATTTTAAGACAGAATTTATGTGGAACCAGATTAATTTTAAGGAACTCCCTCTGGGTTCTGTTTGTTGTTTTGAATTGCTTTAATAGTAAACTTGCATTATTTATGTTTATTAATATTTAGAATGCACTCTGCAAGGATGATTTTCATCTGAGTTATAATTAGTCTCAGATGATGAATGCAATAAAATGATTATAAACAACTTTGTGAGATCATTATCAGCGTCCTGGGAGAAAATGTTACAACACGGTCTCAGCACTTCACCTTCAAAGATCCATGAAATAAGATTCAACCCATTTAAATTTTTACATGGGTCACATTAAATTTATGTTCCTCCTCGTGAATTTATTGAAGTTCTCATACTGATTATTGTAAAATGAAGCTCATAGTTCTTATATATAAATAGTTGGGCATTTTGATATTCATCTCTTAATTGAAACATGGCTTCTTTGTGAAGTGTTAAGAAAGTCAGTTATATAAAAAAATTACACAAACATTATTGATAAACTTGTAAATAGAGAAAGTATTGGCATTGGATCACAGTCTCATTGATTAGAATGTGATATGTTTGCATCACTTATGTGTGAGTATGTGCTTTAGATGACTGAATTAATATTTTATATAATATTCTATTAGTTATTTTCACTAGGCACCATGTTATGAAAATTGTCTAATAGATTTTTAATTTTACTTAATGAAATAATGTAAATTCTAAAGCAAAATAAAATATATTGATGTCACCTTAAATTAAACTTTTAATTTTTTAATGTAATATATTGTAATATATAAAAATAATAACTTAAATAGATATTTTTTACATTTTTCTTTATCTGTAAAATTGGATTTTAAATCAAGGTAATAATATGGTGGTTTTACACATTTGAGGACTGTAATATATATAAATTTTATTTGTTAGCCTCACTATCATATTTGAGAGTTCTTGCATTAAGGATACTGAATGCATGAAGTAATATTTGCATATCTGATGAGTGTGTATTGTCCATATTATGTTTACTATTTAGTCATATAAGTGTAGTATATTCTTCATATTTCAAATATCTATTTACATTTTCTAAAACATTCGCGTGGCTTACATAAATGCTATGTTTTAAGAATTGATTTTGGCCTGCTCTTTGATCACCTCCCCCTGAGGGGGGAGCAGCCTTACCAGGCCACAGAAGATAACAATGCAGCCATTCCTGAGGTGATCTGATAGACTAAGATCAGAAGGAACAAGAAGAGGACCTCCCCTATCATTGGACTGGGGGAGGGGCATGCATGAGGAAAGGGGAAGGAGGGTGGGTTCGGGAGGGGAGGAGGGAGGGACTTATAGGGGAATACAAAATGATTAAAGTGTAATTAATAGTAAAAAAAAATTAAAAAAATTAAAAAAAGAATTGATTTTCTACAAAACATATTTGTTGCTAGTGTTTACCTGGGTGAATAAGTAACATGATTTTTAATGTTTCATTAATAGCATTGATATCAGTAAATGTATGTTTGCTACTACTTTGAATTTGCTCATTATTTATCATAGCTGTGATAATCTTTCTTTTTAAAAATATAGTCATGAAAAGTTTAAGTCCATATATAGTATTGCTAACAATATAATTATTTTTTCTCTAAGCATTTGTGGACATTGCATGTCATTAAATAAAATCATAGTTTTACTTGTAGTTATTTGTTTCTCTCTCACAGTTCTTGCTTATTTACTTTTGATATTTCACTGTAACATTCTCCATTTTCTCATCCCTACTCAATTCTTTCCACCTTTATGCCACTGGGAAGTCCTGGGTTTTTCTTTTTATACTTCTGCCTAAGTGGAACTCATCCAGCCCTGGGCACCAGGCAGCATAAGTGAGTACATGACCTTTCCTCCAATGGCTAATACCTACTTGGCACATCCATTTGTATTAATTTACATGTCCAGGAGAGAATTTTCTATGCAAAGAATTCTTTATTCAAAGTAGATGTTGCAGTTGACTCCTATTCTCCCTTTTCACCACTAATATTGCACATTAACATCATACCATCAATTCTACTAGAATTTTCCCCAAATGTGTCTATATGGCATCATTTTTGGTTTCTTTTTATTTTAATTTATAATTAATCTTGATCCAGGTTACTGTTAACTTTTCAGTACATATAAAAATTATCTGTGCTTTCCGTGTTCTTTCTTTATGATCTAGGTGTCACACATTCCCAACAATTACCATCCAGTTGCTTCTCACTATGTTTGGAATATACTGTAGCTTTTCTTTACATCTTGGCACCTGTTTATCTCTTTCGGCTAGTCCCAAAGCATTTTGTGTTGCTTTTAGGGTGTTTTCATTTGGTCACCTCTACTAGCATGGCTGTTATTGATTATCTGTGCACTCTAATTTTTACCTGTACACTTTAAGTTTTAAACTCTCATTTCTTTATTTTTACCTTTAAATATCTTTTTCCTTTAGGTATCTCTTCGAATCAGCATGTAATTAAAAATTGTGGTGTAAAAGAATTGGCAAGAGCATCTGGTTTTTGAAGATAATTTTAAGCCAATTATATTCATTATCATAATTGATGACTTATATCAGATTTTCATGCTTTTATTTTAATGATACACTGAATACATTTTGCCCTTTTATCATATATATATATATATATATATATATATATATATATATTTCCTTAACTTCCAAGTATTTCTATTCATTTATTTACTATTTCTGCATGCAATTTCCTTAAATATTGAAACTTTATCTGTAAAGTTGTATGTGATTACATATATGCACTGATAGGAACAAAAAGACTTCAGGTGTTCCCTTTAGCTTTAAAAATTCTGTAGTAACAGCAAGTTTTTAATGCATACAAAACATAAAAGTTGAAAACTATGACTTATATTACATAAGATATCAGCAAGAAGTTAAAGAGGTAAAGTGTATTATTGTTGCATATGTTA
The DNA here is from genome assembly GCA_010120015.1 of Rhombomys opimus. Lineage (NCBI taxonomy): Eukaryota > Metazoa > Chordata > Mammalia > Rodentia > Muridae > Rhombomys > Rhombomys opimus. Next base: position 1,158,029 of record REGO01000078.1, read on the forward strand.
AATATTACTTTAACAGTTTAAATTGATAATTTGAAATGAGGTTTGTTTAAACCTCCTTGTAAATGCACAAAATTGTAAATAGAAAAACCAAAAGTAAAGAGAAAATAATAAGGATTATCCCTATAAAAATATTGTTCCCAATTAATCTAAAATTAAAAAGTTTTCAGAGAGAAAAGAATGCAACAAAAATCTACATAAGAGTCAAAATAATTTTTAGAATTATGTCTTGGATGTTGTACTAAATATAAATTAATTGACTATTCTAACAACATGGAGTGTTAAAATGGTTGAAGGTAAAAAGATTTAACTATGTGCTAAAAACGAGGGACAATTGGTTTTAAAATCACCTGTTAGAGGACTATGAAGAAAGCATAGCTTGTTTATGTAAATGACAACCCAAAAAATGTGAAGGTGGATATACATACATAGAAAAAAATCAAACAGGCTTCAATGAATAACTTAACAGAATCAAATAAGTCAATTATAATTTCCACCAATCAATTTCTGAAGAAGAAATAAGAATTGTAAGTATATGTGACTAGCTCTGATACATCAACTTACTAATGAAAAAAGAAATACAAATACAAATACAATCAAAGTCATAAATATCAAGACAGTACTTTGAGAGGATTTCACTGTTTCAGTAGATGAAGACTCACACAGAAATTCAATAAAGAAGCAGCAAACAACATTAAAGACCTAAGAGACCTTTCAGAAGTAACACAAGACACGTTGTTTTCAAGTAATCATGAAGAACATTTCAATATACATCATGCATTAAAACTAAAAGATGAGTCTTAAGTGAGTAATGCCAAGTATCCTTTCCTGCCATGATGCTCTGAATCTAATTCTCATTATCAGGAAGAAACTAAAACTTCAAATTCAAAGAGATTGTTAAAGATGACTATGATTGCTGAGTAGTATTCCATTGTGTAGAAATCATGAAATTTGCAGGCAAATGGTGGGATCTAGAAAACATCATTCTGAGTGAAATATCCCAGAAGGAGAAAGACAAACACGGTATATACTCACTTATATAGACCTATAAGATATGATAAACATAATGAAATCTATACACCTAAAAAAGATAATCAAGAGAGCGGACATGGGGTAAGATGATCAATCCTCGTTTAGAAAGACAGATGGGATGTGCATTGAACACATGACAGGAGTCTACTGATCGCATCTGAAAGACTCTAACTAGCAGTGTTTTCAAAGCAAAGACTCATGACCAAACCTTTGGCAGAGTACAGGGAATCATAAGAAAGAAGGGGAGTTAGTCTGATGGGGAAAGGATAGGAGCTCCACAAAGACCAAATATATCTGGGCACAGGGTCTTTTCTGAGAGTGACTTTCAACCAAGGACCATGTATGGATATAACCTAGAACCTCCCGCTCAGATGTAGCCTGTGGTAGCTCAGTAACCAATTGGTTTCCCAAAGTGAGGGGAACAAGGACTATTTCTAACAGGAACTCAATGAAGATACCTGATAAAACAGGATCAGATGAATGGGGGGAGGTCCCCCCCTATCAGTGGACTTGGAAAGGGGCACAGTGGTGATGAGGGAGGGAGGGAGGGACTGGGAGGGAATGAAGGTTCGGGGCACGGCTGGGATACAGAATTAATAAAATGTAACTGATAAAAATTAAAAAAAAGAAAAAAAAGAAAAAAGAAAATAAATGAATCATAAAAAAAGATGACTATGAACAGTTACATGAAGAAGAATAAAATAAACTCGAATTACAGTGTAAACTCCTAGAAATGTATAACCTGTCATTATACATTGAGAATTGTATACATTGAGAATTGTTATACGTTGAGAATTGGAAATGTTTTCACCACACACAAAAAATAATAATTCTAAGAGTTTATTTATATTAAACACACTGCACTTGTATCTGTGTATGTGTTTACTAAAAAATCACATTTTTTGAAAAATAATTGCTGTTATTATGTAGAGAGAAGCTTGTAGGCTAAGGTGCATGTGTAGAAGTTGCAGAACAATTTTGTGAGGTTGGTTGGCATCCAGGGATCAAACTAAGGTATTGTGCAATAATCACTTTGCACACTAGCTATTTTGTTAGCTCAAAATAATCATGTTTTATATCTTAAATATATATAACCTTTGTCTATTATATCTCAGTAAAGCTACAAAACTAACAAGGTTAAATTAAAACTAGAATTGGAATGGTATATGGTTACTAAGATACTAGAAATTATCAGTAATTATTTTGATGAAAGAAAAAAAATTAAGACTCAAATGTTTGGAATTAAATGTAAACATGTTTCAATATTCTTAGTTTTGAGTTGAAATACATCTTTGATATAAATAATACTTCATTTACATGTATATAATCAAGTAATATATAATAATTACTATTTATATAATAAAGTAATATAATAATTATACTAAAACTAATATACTATTTACAATGAAGTAATTCTATAATAAATATAATATAGTTATTACTTCATTTGCATATGCCTCCTCTTATTGAATTATTTTGTGTTAGGGAATGGTCTAGCTTCAAATCTATGGTTTGCTTTTGATCAGTACAAGATTTTATAATATGCAATGTGTATCACTTGGGTGTTGAAAACAACAGACTTATCACCTATCAATTTCATCAATTATCATTTAGTTCTGCATATTTCTGCCACATGCTCTGTTGACCTTCCCAATGAACTGTACGCTATCACAGTTATATAGGTTGCAGTTTTTTATTCTGAAATTACTTTCAACATATGTAGTTCTAAAAAAAATTGAAGTACTTTTTATTTATTATTCTTGTATTTAAAATCTAGTCATTTTTGCACTACAATGTGCCCTTCCTAAAAATATAAATATGAGCTAGAATAAATTGCTGGGGGCAGTCCTGAATCAGTCCCATTTCCTACACCTGGGATCAAGCAAAAACATGTTTATATCCACAGCACTGTGTGTGGTTTAGCTCGAACACAAAGCTTACTGGAAGCTAAAACAGTATCCAAGGAAACCAGTTACCAGCACAGAAAGAAAACTAAAAAGTTTTCCTTGCAAGAAATATTTATGTTCAGCCTGTACTGAACTCATATCAAATTAATCTAAAGCAAGCAACGCAATTGTGCCCTCATATCATTTAAGGACAGTTTAAAGTATTTTTATACCCTATTATACCAAGAGAGGGAGCTGTGCTTTTCCAGAATCGCATAATGAAAACAAGTAAAAATTTTATTTAGTTTTAGATTGTAATGCTCATGTATTTAGCAGCTCAACACTTTGTTGATGAATTTAGACTTAAATGTTATTTGGGAAGTTCAAAAAGGAGGAGAGGGTATGTTGGTGCTAGTTTTTAACTCTATTTTATTTACATTTCTTAATCCTCTTTCTCCTCACTCCATCCCACTCCCTTGAAACACACCAACACCTGGTAGGAGAGAGAAAAGGATTAGTGGGAAAGTGGGTGCAGTTCTCTAAGCTACTTCCTGCTGGTGAGGTTGTCAGGTTCCTTAGCGCAAAACCAATCTTCCTTTTAGGATATCTCCAACTTCTTCTCACTCAACTGTATCAACAGCAACCAGGAACAGCAGGGGTGGACCCTAGTAGCATTCTTCTTCCCCAGAGCTCCTCTTTCTCTCTTTCCCTCCTTTCCTTACTTCTTCCTTCCTTCCCTTCCTCTCCCTCCCTCCCCCGTCCCTCTGTCCCTCTTAGAGCCTGCACATACGCACATAGTTTGCTGCTGTGGGCAGTGTGAATCAGTCCATTTCCTACACCTGGTATTAAACAAAAATATGTTTACATCCACAGCAGCATGAGTGATTTAGCTGGGATACAAAGGTTAGTAAAGCTAAAACAGTATCCATGGAGACCAGTTCCCAGCACAGAAAGAAAACAAAATTTTTCCTTGCAAGAATTACTTAAGTTCAGATATGAGTTTAATGAACTCATATAGAATTAATCTATCTCAAACAACACAATCGTGGCCTCATAAGAATTAAGGACAGTTTAAAGTATTTTTATATAGTATTATTATAATAAAATGATGTTATAGCTACTTTGCAGGAGACCCATGAGACATTAATCTAACCAGATTCACACAGTGTGAGTGACATAACATAGTATTGGTTAATCAATTTCACTTTTTTTTCTGAATGATTTATTGTTTGCTATGTCCCTTTTTCTGATACAGTTCAAGGTAAGACTTCATTCTGTGGGTGGTTGATAGATGCAGTGCACAGCAATATCTCACAGATCTCAGAGTCACAGGGTGGTCATAGGAACCATAACCTGGGATCTCACTGAGTCAGCACAGAAGCTACACAGTCAGCTTATTCTGAACTCTGTTGTTCACACCATCGCATTCTGGAGTGTGTTGTAAAATGATGTTTTCTGAGAAATACATCAATAGGAAACTTTGCCTTTGTATGAACACCTCGCAGTTTACTTACATAACTGTACACCGATGTCAATCACACTATGTGACCTATTGACCCAAATGAGATGTGCTGTATAAAAAGTTAATGAGGCTGCTGTGGTTGAAATAATGCCAATTGTATTTGTTTTTTTATTATTTTTATTTATTTACTTATTTATTTTAAAATTTATTCAATTTGTATCCCTGTTATAGCCCTCTCACTCATATGCTCCCGGTCCTACCCTCCCTCCTCTTAATCTCCTACCCCTACCCCCTAGTCCACTGATAGAGGAAGTCCTCCTCCCCTACTGTCTGACCCTAGCCTATCAGGTCCCATCAGGACTGCCTGGATCCTCTTCTTCTGTGGGCTGCTAGGTCACCACACCGGGGGGGAAGTGATCAAGGGGCAGGCAACCAAGTTCATGTTAGAGACTGAAACCCACATGGAGACTGAGCTGTCTAGGGGCTACATCAGGGCAGGCTAAGTCTTCTCTATGCATGGTCTTTGGTTGATGCATCAGTCTGTGCAGTGCCTCCTGGACCCAGATTTTTTGGCTTTGTTGGTTTCCTTGTGGGACTCCTGTCACCTCCAGATCCTTTTATATCCCCCTTCTTCTGTAAGACTCCCTGAACTCTGTCCAAAGTTTGGCATGAGCATCTGCATCTGTTTCAATCCCTTGCTGGCTGGAGTCTTTTAGAGGATATCTGTGGTAGGCTCCAGTCATGTTCCCTCTCTTCTACTGCTTCAGGTGTCTAGCCTGTTTTCCCTTCTGAATGAAAATTAAGCCTCTTTCCTAGGGTCCTCCTTGTTGTTTAGCTTCTTTAGATCTGCAGATTTTAGTATGTTTATCCTATATTATATGGCTTATATCCATTTATAAGTTAATATATACCATGTATGTCTTTCTGCTTCTGCATTACCTCACTCAGGTTGATCTATTCTAGTTACATCAATTTGCCTGCAAAGTTCATGATGTTCTTGTTTGTAATGGCTGAATGGAATTCCACTGTGTAAATGTATCACAATTTCTGTATCCCTTCTTCGGTTGAGAAATGTCTAGATTGTTTCCAGATTCTGGCTATTGGGAATAAAGCTGCTATGAACATAGTTAAAAACAAATGTCCTTGTTTTATGGTTGAGCATCTTTCAGATATATACTCAGGAGTGGTATAGCTGGGTTTTGAGGTAGCACTATTCCAAGTTTTCTGCGAAAGCACCATCACTGACCAAAATATTATTATACAGTACATGACTATACTTGCAAAATATCTGGAAAAAAATAAACAATTTCAAGTGTTTTATTTATGGAATAATTATATCCAAAGCACTTAAACTGCAAGATTTTTTTCTTTCTCCAAAGAGCCACACACTTCAAAATATGGTTTAAATTTTATGGACTCTTCAGTTAATACATACAAATTCACTTTTTAGCCCAACCCTGAGCCTAAACTAACCCTTTTTTCTCTGAAATCCTACAAATCACCCTTATTCTCTGTTTCATTAATTTCACATACTTCATTCATTATATTGTATTATCAATGATCCTGAATCTGGTTTTATTCAATGTAACTCTAAGGTCTGATAGGCTAGGGTAAGATGGAAGGGGAAGAGGTCCTCCTCTATCAGTGGACTGGGGAAGGGACAGGGAGGAGATGTGGGAGGGAGGGCGGACTAGACTGGGAGGAGATGTGGTGGGGGCTACAGCTGGGATACTAAGTGAGTAAACTGTAATAAATAAAAATATATTAATAAACCATAAACAAATAAACACAAAAACAAAAAAAACCCATATTAAGTCAGAACATTTGTTCCTTTCAGGATATACCTGTTTTTCGGTGCAATACATTCATATAGCATGGAGTTAGCGCTCAGAATATGGCAATTGAATGACTATCACAGAGTCAAATATGTATATCAATACGCATAACAGAATTATATGAATGGAAGTACAAATATAAAATATTTCATTGATTTTTTCAAGTGATATTTAAAGACAAAATTTATGACTGTAAATATTCCCTCTAGAGTTTGGTGGTTAAGAGCAGTTGTTCTTACCGAGAACCAGAGTTCAATCCCTAGAATCCAAACAGTGGTTCACAAAACTATATACTTACAGTTCTAAGATATCTGACACATTTTCTGGCCTCCATGGGCACAAGACACACACGTGTGGCACAGATATACATGCAAGCAAAATATTCATACACATAAAATAAAATAAATAAATCTACAATTACCCCCTTTTCGCCTGCAGGTTTTATGAAGTAAAAACATAAACATATAAAAATCCCTAACATTTATATAATTGTATGTATGTGTGTCTACTTTATTTGTTCAATTATGGAAAGATTTTCAATATACAGAGGAACATTTGTACTTGATTTTAAATTGGAATAGTAGATGAATTTAACATCCAGTCATTTATTCATTTATTTGTGTTTCAAATTTATATTTGCCTTAAAATACAGATGTGATACAATATATTTTATTGACTCAAAAGTCTGAGCTAGCTGCATTGCAGACATGTATATTAGGATTGATTGACTGACAGCCTTATTGATGGAATATTATCATTGAATTAGTGGCTACTTAGCTTTCTCTTCTTGAACATCATGGGCCCATTGGATGGCCCACCCTGCCTTTTAATTATGATGCTGGCAGAAGAGATAAAATGTATTAGTAGATAGAGTTGTTTTTTCTGTAGTCGTCTTGCAATCTAATTGCTAAGATATGCTTTAGTCAATCATTCTACATTCAGCTAGAATATTTCTATTTCAAGTATCAAGAAGCCCATTACCTGATTGTCATGACTAGCCATAAAGCAGACTGAATTCTTCAGTGACTTCATAAAGTGATTTCTGAAAATGTGAACCCTAAGACTAAACAACATTCCACATTCTTACTGCTAAGATTATTAAATTGACCAGTGAAATGTAAGAACAATGTTATGTATTTGTTATTTTCAAAGTATTTATAAAATAAAGATAAGAGAAAAAAAATGTTCTCTTTTCATTTCTCCTTCTTCATACCTGTCAGAATAGGATAAATATGGATAAGGCTTGTGCCAAGAGTCACCTGTTAAGAATGAATGGAACCCAGGAGAGAATGAGCTGAGACTTCTCCAAGATTCAGAAATAGCTTCTTTGTCAATACTGCATTAGTACATCTCACTATGATTTAGAGTCTAATTTAAGGAGTTACAGGGCTCACTCCCTTATTCTTTGTTTTGACTTTATTTTTTCCCACTTTCCTGTATTTACTTGTATCTAAAAAAAAAAAAATCCTATTTCAAAAGAGAACATCTAGAAAATATTTTAAAATAATTAATGTTGTTTACTTTTTAAAAAATGTTTGTTTTTTAATCGGAAAGTGGTTATAATAGAAAGAAGGAATATAGATGTGTAGTAAATATTTATATGTTTGTACAAGGATGATAAGCATTCAAATTTATAGCTCCTTTTCGTTTTTCTTTATTAATCATTGAAAAACATGTCGAAACTATGGTATTATAGACCACCAAATCTAACAAGTTCTTATCCCATAATATTTCTTGCAGACAGATGTGAGAAACAAACCATCTTGAAGAAATGACTTCATAATTATGTAAGACGGCCTTTACATTGGCATCGACTCAGAAGATATAACTTTCATCTTTATTTATTTGTTCACTTTACATCCCATTTGTAGTCCCTATCCTCCTTTCCTCCTGGTCCCACCTTGCTTCCTTCTTCCCCCTTCCCCTACCTCTCACCCTCATGAAAGGGGGTTCCCCACTAACCAACCCCAGCACTTCAAGTTTGCTCAGGACTGAGCACATCCTCCTTCACCTGGCCTGACAAGGCAGCCCCACCATGGGGAAGCAACTGAGTCCATGACAGAAACAGCCCTGTCCCCTTACTAGGGAGCCAACAAGAAAACCAAGTTGCCCATTGAGAAAATATGTTTAGGGGACCAAAATTTATCCTGCCTACAAGATGTTCAGCAATAAAGATAGAGCAGAGATGGAGGGAATGTCCCTGGCCCAACCTGAGACCCACCCCATGGGAGAAAACCAACCCCTGACACTAACCACCATACCCTGCTATGTTTACAGATGGGAGCTTAGCATAACTATCTTCCAAGAGGGTCCACCTAACAAAGGATCAAAACAGATGCTGAGACTCACAACCAAAGATTGGACAGAGTGCAAGGAACCTTGTAGAAGAGTTGAGGGAAAATTAGGAGGACCCAGAGTGAACAGAAAATTCACAAACCTGTTCACAGTGTGCCTGAGAAGACTAAAGCACCAACCAAGGGCCATACATGGACTGGATCTAGAAGGTACCATTCAACCCCTCACCCTTCCACACACTCACTAATTATGATATCAGTTATTTTTGTTCCTACTATAAAATGATAACTAATGAAGCTGGTGAGGTGACTCAGTAGGTAATGGCATTTGCACCCGGGACAGACAACCTGAGTTGGATCTACATGAAGCACATCTGGATGGATAACTCACTCCTATAAGTTTTCCTTTAAGTTCAAAGTGCACATCGTGAATGCATGTGCACTTGTGCACACACTCACAGACACACAGGTCAAAAAAAGAATATAATCAAACATTTCTTATATGTTTTCTTTATCATGGCTAGCAAATTTTAGAATGAACCAAGAGCCTCTAAACATGTTTAGTGTTTTCATCCAAATAATAAAAAAGTTATCCCAAATGCATTATGAATTTTCCATGTAGTCATGGGAACCAATTGCTACATAAAATTTTGGGATCATATTTGATGAATAAGAAATGGATGCATTCAGTAGAATTTAACTACTTTTAGCAAGATTTCTTTTATCTCAGTAGGAAAGGTAAATACCTTCATGATGATTTGACTTAATTTTATCTTAAGAACAAACTGTTTGTCTTAAAATGAGACAAAATACACATAATACATAAAAACAAGCACAGATATGCTGTGAAACTAAAAACATAATGATCTCAGCAAAGTAAGGCAGTTTACAAGCAGTAAAACCAGAGGCCTCCCAAGGACAAGGAGCTGAAGGCCAAGCTCTGGCCTCTGTTGAATGGAATGTTCTTGGCTGCTTTGTGGGAGGATTTTGTCCACTTTGTTCCTGCTCTTTCTTCTCTGGGCTAGTCTAGCCAAAGCCACACACCTCCCTCAGCCTGGACAAGCAGGTCCCATGGACTGCTTTATCTGGATTTTGTATCTTCATAAATTGATTAATGGAAAGATTACCATAAACACCAAGTGTCATTAAAATAGTGCAGCACTTACTTTAAAATATTATAATAAGAATTAAAATTCATGAAATCTAAGCATCTGGAATTAGTTCATTGGTGGTTTTTCTTGGTAGGGGTTTTTGGACTATCATTTGTTGAGTCGGTGTGTAGATATTTGTTTGCTATTACTACAGGTTTTCAGGCTGTACACAGATGATTGGTACTTTGTTTTCAGTAATGAGGTCACTCTGTGCTAATGTATGAATGGGATACAAGGAGTGGTCTCAGCTCAGCTTATGTGTAAACTTAACTTAGGCTAAAATAGTCTCACTGTAAACCTTTAGAAGCTCAAAGAAGGCTATCTGAATTCTACATGAAGTCCTTGCATGACAGTGACTGAGATCACAGGATGCTGTATTTCCTTAGGTGGACATGAGTCATATGAGGCCAATTGGTTGTTTCTATATGGTATCAGGGATGAAACATACTACCCAGTATTTATTCTAAAACATAAATAACTTGAAAAAGAAGTCTGTAAGTCTCTTCATAAATCAATAGTCCCATCATAATATTTTCTGAGAAAGCAAAGTAGCTATTGCACAATACAATAATTTCAAACAGCAATGTTTCATTCAGATATGTTGGTACACAAATAAGATGATAAACTAAATGAGACCTCAGAAAAGAAAACAAATATTTGTGTAAAATAGTGAGCATAATTCAAGCTATTAAAATAGAATTTAGTAAAAAGTGAGAATCTTTAAATAAAAGAAAACTGAAATCAAACATGATATGAAAAACTCAGGAAGTCAAACAAAAAATCAGAAGAAGCCTCAATAATAGACTGGGTCAAGAGGAAGAGCTAAAAGCAGGTCTCAAAGACAAGGTACAGGAAACGAGTAACTCAGTAAAAGAAAATGTTAAATCTGAAATGCGCCAGGAATGAAACGTGCAATAACTCTGGAACATTAAGAAACACAAAACTTACAGATTATAGAAGGAGAATAAAGCCAGGTCAAAGTCACAGAAACTTTTTTCAAGAAAATCTTTCAAATCTAAAGAAACAGATGCTTATCAACATATTGAAGCCATCCAGGACACCAAACAGAAAGGACCTGAAATCAAACTCACTCTGTCTCATAATAACTAAAACACCAATTCAAATACAGAACAAGGAAATCGAATCTGAAAACTACAATTAAAAAAAGCCTAAGTCATAGCCATGTGTGGTGGTGCACTCCTGTAATCCCAGCACTCAAGAAGGCAGAGGCATGGAATACACACACACACACACACACACACACACACACACACACACACACGCAAGCCAATCAGAATATTTCAGTGGAGATTTGTGAAGTGAGAAGGAACCTGGACTTCTGTCTTACAAGTTCTGAAAGAAGATTAAGGAAAGAGAATTAGTCCAGAATGCATATTTAAACACCCATATGAAGAGAAGATGAGGCTTGGCACCCAGTGGTATGGTTAGAGTCCCTGAAGTAAGCACAGGAGAGGTTGTTGGTGAAGTTATACTGGAGATTCAAGCACGTTGGAGACGCCAGTACCCTAGGATGCTCGTTAAGGATAACAGCAGCTATGGAGATGCCTCAATCTGTGAGAAAACCTGTGTGCAGTGTGGATGACAGAGGCAGAGGAGATGTTCCTGCTCAAGCCCATTATTGCTTAGAACATTCTAAGTCCCAGAAATCTGGCCTGAGTTTGACACTATGGTCTGGTTGTAACTGTGCCCTGGTTTTAGCTTGGTGAGATCAGAAGTATTTAAACTTTTTTTTTTCCATAAGGACTCAGAATTTCTAGACTTTGGAAATTTAAAGTGAGTGGAAGAATTTTAGAGAGAATTTGAAGTTTAGGACTGGCTATTTTAATGAAATTGTAATTTTAAATTATTTGAATTTCTAAAGACTGGGACTCTAAAAAGGTGGAATGCATTTTATATTGTGATGCTGATATTAATATGAAATCTTGGGGATAAAAAAGAAAGGGACTTTTTAATAATAATTATTAATGTATCAGGTTGATGAGGTCAGTTGTTCTAATTAGTTTTTTGTCAATTTGACACATGCTAGAGTTATTTGGAAAGATGAAATTTCAACTGAGAAAATGATACAACAAATCGGCCGGTAGGTAAGCCTGTGAAACATTTTCTTGATTAGTTATTGATGTTTGAAAACATAACTCATTATAGGTATTGCCACCCTTGAGCTATTTCTTGTCAAAGTAGCCTTTGGTCATGATGCTTCATCACAATAATAGAAACCTTAACAAAAAACTACCCTCTGTGGTTACTTCATAAGTATGGGTGCAATAATATCACTACTGGGTTTTAATAATGACTAAAATATATCTTCCAATCTACTCATGAGAACATTTTTTTTAATTTTTTATTTAACTTTTATTAAATACACTTTATTCCTTTTGTATCCCCCCATAAGTCCCTCCCTCCTCCCCTCCCGGTCCCCCCTCCCCCCCTTTCTGCATGAATGCCTCTCCCCAAGTCCACTAATAGGGGAGGTCCTCCTCTCCTTCTTTCTGATCTTTTTTATTTTTTTTTTGTTCTTCTCGATGCAGTTTATTCAGGAACCTTGGACAATCTTTTAAATGGTAATAAACAAACATTTTTAGACTATCAAATCTGTGGGTTTTATTTTGCCTCATAACTATATTTGTGATATTCGCCTTGATATAAACCAGTCCGTGCTCAAAACGTCAAAGCCAGGACCTCGCAGTTCTGCTTCCCCCTCTGAAGATTGGAGGATAATAATAAGCCGTCTCTTGTTCCCCAAGCAAAGACGCATTCACCTTTTAACAGATGTTCACTCTTATCATCTCCATCTCCAGAAAGAACAAATAATGGGAAAACCTCCTCACATAAATTTAAAGTTGTTTACTAATATGCTGTTCTTTATAAATGTATTAGGAAAATCATTCTCAGAATACCATTATCCTGCTTAACAAATTGTCATTTCATGGTTTGGTAGGATGAAAGGAAAGCTGCAGCCACCTGTCTTCAGCACCTGTGGAAAGCAGAAGGTTAACAGAGTTTTGCTGATGATCTTCATTCCTCCCTATCCAAGGGGTTAGCATCCTGAACAACAGGCTCCCCTGATCTTTATTATTATTATTAATTATAGTTTATTTACTTTTTACCTCAGCTGTAACCTCCTCCCTCATTCCCTCCCAATCTCACCCTCCCTCCCTCATCTCCTTCCTGTCCCTCTCTAAGTCCACTGATAGGGAAGGTCCCCCTTAGTTTATCAGGTCTCATCAAGACTGGCTGCAAATCTTCCTCTTTGGCCTAGCAAGGCTGCTCTTCCCTAGGGGGCATGGGGTCAAACAGCCAGCCCCTTAGTTCATGTCAGAGACAGTCCCTGTTCCCCTTACTAGGAAAAATTACTTGGATACTGACCTGCCATGGGCTATGTCTGAGCAGGGATTCTAGGTTATATGCATGCATGGTCCTTAGTTGGAGAATCAGTCTCAGGAAAGACCCCTATGCCCAGATATATTTGGTCCTTGTGTCTCTCCTGTCCTCTCCAGGTCTTACTAACTAACCCTTCTTTCGTATGATTCTCTAAACTCTGCCCAAGGTTTGGTTATGAGTCTCAGCATCTGTTTTGATACACTGCTAGGTAGAGTCTTTCAGAGGCCTGGCAAAGAGCCTAGAACTCATTGGCACAGGAGACAACTTCGTGAACAGAACATCAACAGCACAGGCTCTGAGATCAACAATCAATAATTGGGACCTCATGAAACTAAAAAGCTTCTGTAAAACAATGGACACTGTTGTCAGAACAAAATGACAGCCTCCAGACTGAGAAAGGATCTTCAACAACCCTATATCTGACAGAAGGCTAATATCCAGAATATATAAAGAACTAAAGAAGTTAAAAGGGAACAAATCAAGCAATCTGATTAAAAAATGGGGTACGGAGCTAAACAGAGAATTATCTGTAGAAAACTATGGAATGGCAGAGAAACACTTGAAGAAATGCTCAATGTGCTTAGCCATCAGGGAGATGCAAATCAAAATGACCCTGATTTCACCTTACACCCATCAGAATGACTAAGATCAAAAACTCAAGTGACAACACATGCTGGAGAGGTTGTGGAGAAAGGGGAACCCTCCTCCACTGCTTTTGGGAATGTGAACTTGTACAACCACTTTGGAAATCAATCTGCCGCTTTCTTTTGTTCTTAACTGTTCTCCTTTCCCTCTTCCCAAATTATCTGGCTGGTAAAATGCAACAATGATGGTCAGGATGGTCTCCTCTAGTGACCATCAGACAACAGAAACTTCTCCAAACTTCTAACAAAAGAGTCCACACACATTGTCCAGTGGAATGCTATTCTACATCAAGAATTCGATTTTAACCTCATTGTGGTAATTGGTTATCCTCAATAAATTGTTATCTTTCTTTTCCTTCTCTTTTTTTTCATGTTTTTGTGCCAACGCCTTTCTTTTTTGTTTTGTTTTGTGTGTCTTATAATTTTCCATTTATTAGTTTGTTTATTTATTTATTTAATCACTTTACAGCCTGATAACAGCCCCTTCTCTCTCCCTGCCTCTTCTCCTTCCCAGTCCCACCCTCATGAGCCCATAATCCCCCTTCTGTCTCAGAAGAAGCCAAATCCCACAAGGCTTATCAACTAACCCTGCAAGCTCAAGTCACAGCAGGACTAATTGTTCTCCTCCTTCTCCTAAGAGACTAGTCTAGTTAGAGAGTTTCTTCTTCAGTCTCTATGGCCTGTGCTACTAAATTTTTTGCTTGAGTCCCCTCATGTTCTCCCAGGAACCTACCTTGCTTAGGTCTCCAGCTTGTCACAGGCATACCTCCACCTTCTTTTCATTTTCTTTTTCTTTTCTCTGCAGATCTTATAGAGAATTCTCAACAGAGGAATTTCTGATGGCGGAGAAGCATTTAGAAAACAAGGTATCCCAGAAGCAGGAAGACACATATGGTATATACTCACTTATAAGTGGGCACTAGACCTATAAGATAGGATGAACAGACTAAAATCTGTACACCTAAAGAAGATAAACAAGAAAGAGAACCCGGGGTAAGATGATCAATCTTCACTTAGAATGGCAAATGGGATGGACATTGGAAATAGGAGAAAATAAGTAACAGGACAAGAGCTTACAACAGAGGACAAAACTAGTCTTCTATGTTTAGTGTCCTATTTTTCCAAATAAAAAAGGGGATAATATTTAATTTTGATTGTGCACAGATGCCTTGGTTACTTAAAGGAGATGGAGGAAGAAGAGAAATGAAAAGGAAATAAAACAACCAGTATGTTTCTGGAAAAAAAAAGAAAAAAGAAATGCTCAACCTCCTTAGTCATCAGGGAAATGCAAATCAAAATGACTCTGAGAATCCATTTCACACCAGTGAGAATGACTAAAATCAAAATCTCAAGTGACAGCACATGCTGGCAAAGGTGTGGAAAAAGGAGAACCTTCCTGCATTGCTGTTGGGAATGTAAATACGTACAAGCACTTTGGAAATCAGTCTGGCACTTCCTCAAACCACTCTCTAAACTTCATATTAAATTTGTTTGAAGGTCTCTTTTATCAGATACCACAGCAGTTATACCAGCTTGCTTTCAGTTTCTGTATGTATGACAGATTGTTTGACATCATCAGATTCAGTCTGTGACTCTCTTGAATAGTAAGATTTGATTCTTGGAAACAATAGAAAGCTAGAATTATTGTTTTAAATATAATTTGTCATTTTATATTTCTTCACTATTGATTTGAAACTCTTACAGTTAAAGGAATTATTGAAAGATATTCAGTAATTCCTAAAACTTTGTTGGTTGTTTTCCTTGTTATTTGGATAATCATTCATTCTCTTTCTTCCTTACTAGTATCAGGGATTTTCTGGATTACTAGATTAGACATTATGGAGTCCATCATAGCTCATTTTTATTTATTCATCTCTCTCAGTAAATCTGTTCCTTCCTGCTCTCTCATGAATGAGACTCTTTCTTCCCTGTGCATAGTATTCCCATAAGAGTCTACACCAACACGTAACACCAGTATCATGGTCATGATAATAGTCTTAGACTGTGCTTATCATGAAGTGTTCTTATTTCCCTGTTATTTGAGAAGATAACTTTGATAGATGTACCAGTCTTGATTGGCTGTTATTTTCTTTCAGTGACTCAGATGTATCGTTCATGATTCCTGGGTCCTGAAGGTGGTTTATGAAATGTCTGACAATACTCTGATGTTTTGACCTTTATAAATAAGTTGAAATTTTTATTGTCTAACTTTTAATAGTTCTTCATTATTTTACCCTTATACTTATTATCTATATTGTGTCAGAACTTCTTTCCTGTTCATGTCAACTTTGATTTTTTAGATCTTTCGATTGATTATTTCTTTCTTTCAATTTGGGAATTTTTTCTGCTATAATTTTATTGAATTGATTCACTCTGATTTTGTACTTATTTCAGCTACTTCTTCTCTCATGGATCCTTTGCTTTGGTCTGTTGAGTATATACCAAACTCCTTGAATGACATATTTACACATCTTTGGTCCTTATTAAAATTTGAATGAAGCATTGTCTCTGCCTTGTTCTCCACCCATGAAATTCTTTCTCCTGCTTTTCACTGAGATTTTATTTGATTCACTGACATTTATGTTTCTAATATTCTATTTTTTTCAGAATATTATTTTTTTCTTCATTTCATTCATTTTTGATCCCTTTTATAGAATTTTTTGTACATTTGTACATTTTTGTACACTTGGAATATCATTACATCTCTTTTTCCATCCCTTCTCCTTAACCCAGTTCCTCCCCAGACCTGTGCTCTCCCACTGTCAAATTAATAATCTCCTTTTCCAAAATTATACTTGTTACACATGCGTGTATTTATACACAAGTGCACACATTCAATCGGAGAACTCTGTTTCTCTCTCTGTGTGTGTATGTATGTGTGTGTGTGTGTGTATGTGTGTATGTGTGTATAATTTCAGGAATGATCACTTTGTATTAGACAACCAATTAGGTTGCTCATGCTTAGAAAGTGTTAACTCTCCCTTTCCCAGCAGCCGGCTTACAGTTTCTTGTTCAGAATGTGACTTTATAGATCTTTTTTTACCCTCCATATTAGAATGATATTGCCATTTTTCAGATCTTGTCTCTTCAATTGTTTTAAAGAGAGACTGTTTCCTAGCAGAGGTCCTGATAATCTGACTCTGACAATATTTCCATACGCTCTTCAGTGATGTTTTGGGAACCATGGATGAAGGAGCTGTGACACACATGTATTCAGTGAGGCTGAACACCCATGATCAGTTGCACTCTGTATTTTGTTGAGTTGTGGTTTTCTATGATGACCTTCGTTTGTTATTAAAAAGAAACTTATTTGATGAGGAGTGATATGTACACTTATATATGAATATTCAGAGATATATAAACTACAGAATAAAATGTGTGATTTTGTCTATCTCATTCATTCTGGGTTACTTCATTCAATATAATCATTTCTATGTCCATCCAGTTGTTGATTTCCTTAGAGGTGAGCAGTATTTCACAATGCATATGTATCACATATTCATTATCGAGTCTTCTAATGAAGAATATTTGTGTGTTTTTTTTTTCATTTTCCAACTGCTGTGCATAAGTTGGGTATGAACATGGCTGAGCACGTTTTATGGAGTAGGTTGTTAAATCATAACCATATGCATCTGATATTTGCCAAGAGGCAAAAATAAGACACTTCTTTAAGCCATGGCTATGCATCTTCCAAAGTAATTTTCAGACCTCAAATTATGAATATTTTTCCATTAATACTCTGCTTTGTAAAAATCAATTCTTATTATTAAAGATGCCTAAATTTAAGATCCCCTGTTCTTGGTATGTGTTATCCCAGGAACATGTCAGTGTTTGCAGAATGTGACTCATGTAGAGATTTTGCAACTGTAGAGAGAATTGTTCCACTGGACTTGACTAATATGGTTTGGTTACTAAATGTGAAATTCAGTATGGAGGATAAACACTGTCTATGTACAGTCCATTAAAGGAGTTTGTGCTCCCTCCCCCCCAAAAAAATCAGACACTTGATAAAAGTCAACATTTAAACAAATTCTGCTGGGAAAATTGGATATCCACCTGCAAGAAGAAAACACAGGGAGCAACCTAAGTATTATAGGAATAGAAGACTTCCCGAAAAGAACTCTATTTGTCCAGGTGCTAAGGGTGAATTCATAACTGGGATCTCATAAGACTAAAAAGCTTCAGTTCAGCTAAGGAAATGACTAAATGAAGGAAAAAATTGTAGTATAGGAGAGAAAATTTTCCAGCTATACATTTGACATTTGGTTAGTGTGCAGAATAGATAAGTAATTCATTCAATAACAAGTTAAGGAAACAAATGACCCAATTGAAAATTGGTCTAATAATCTAAATAAAAAGTTCTTAAAAAAAGAATAGAATAGAAGAAAGAAGGAAAGAAAAACAGGAAGAAAGAAAAAAAACAAAGTTATCAATAAAAGAAATAAAAATACTGGAGAGGATATGGAGAAAGGGGAACTCTCCTCCATTGCTGGTGGGAATGTAAACTTGTACAACCACTTCAAAAATCCATCTGATGTTTCTCAGAAAATTAGGAATAGTGCTACCTCAAGATCCAGCTATCCCACTCCTAGGCATATATCAAAAGATGCTCAACCATACAACAAGGACATTTGCTCAACTATGTTCATAGCAGCTTTATTCATGATAACCAGAATCTGGAAACAACCTAGATGTTCCTCGACCAAAGAATGGATACAGAAATTGTGATACATTTATACAATGGGATACTATTTTGCCATCAAAAACAAGAAAATCATGAACTTAGCAGGCAAATGGATGGAACTAGAAAAGATCGTCCTGAATGAGGAAACCAGAATCAAAAAGACACACATGGTATATACTGACTTATAAATGGATATTAGCCATATCAAAGAAAATAAACATACTAAAATCTGCAGATCTAAAGAAGCTAAAAACAAGGAGGACCCTAGGGAAGGGTTTTAATTCTCATTCAAAAGGGGAAAAAGGATAGACTTTGGATATCGGAGAAGACAGGGAACAGGACAAGAGCCTACCACAAAAAGCCTCTGAAACTCTCTATAGTGCAAGGTATCTAAGCAGATGCTGAGACTCATAGCCAAACTTTGGGCAGAGTGTAGGGAATTTTATGGAAGAAGGGGAAGATAGACAGACCTGAAGGGGACAGGAACTTTACTAGGAGACCAAAAGAGGCAAAATCTCTGGGCCCAAGGGGGCCTGTAGAGACCAATGCTCCAACCAAGGATGCATGTAAATGACCTAGCCCCCTACTCAGATGAAATAAATAGACTGCTCAGCTTCTAAGTTGGGCCCTAGTAAGGGGAACAGGGGCTGTCTCTGATATGGACTCAGTGGCTGACTCATTGATCATGTCCTCCTGGGGGTTGCAGCCTTACCAAGCCACAGAGGAAGACAATGTAGCCAGTCCTGATGAGACCTGATAGGCTCTGGTCAGATAGTAGGGGAGGAGAACCTCCCCTATCAGTGGACTAGGGGAGGAGCATAGGAGGAGAAGAGGAAGGGAGGGTGGGACTGGGAGATGATGAGGGAGAGGGCTACAGCAGGGATACAGAGTGAATAAATGATAATAAATAGGAAGGAAGGAAGGAAGGAAAGAAAGAAAGAAAGAAAGAAAGAAAGAAAGAAAGAAAGAAAGAAAGAAAGAAAGGAAGGAAGGAAGGAAGGAAGGAAGGAAGGAAGGAAGAAAGGAAGAAAGAAATAAGCCTAGGAAGTGCTTCAACAAGTCTTCACAATCCTTAATAATCAAAGAAATTCAAATTAAAGCAACTTTGAGATTTCATCTTACTCAAGTTAGAATAATTAAAATTAACAAAACAGCTGAGAACATATGCTGGTGAGGTCATAGTGAAAGGGAAAGCCTCATTTAGTATTGGTGGGAATGCAAATTGGTGCAGGTACTCTGGAAATAATTATGAATAATTGTCAAATAAAACTTAATAATAAATTGCTCACTTGCAGACACACAACACACAAACACATGCACATTGTGAAAGTAGAGAGGAGTTGTGAAGAGAAAAAGAAGATGATGATTGGGAGCGGCATAGATTGTGACATGATAAATGTGGTCAAAATATGTACATGTATGCAAATGTCATAATCAAACCCATATTTATATATAATAAATAATTCTAAGAAAACATAAGAATACACTAAAGGAGTCACATAAAAAAATGGTAGAGTGCTACAGTAGCTTCTTTTGGGGTTCGGGTAAATTGGGCACTCTTATACCTACGGAAGGGTGTAGGGTCATTGAACTATACTCATAGTTCTTCTTGATATTCTATTGCTGATTCTGTGCTAGAAAAAAATGGTCTTATTTTCACACTTATGTTGCAGCCATTTTTGCCTCTTCTATGTATTGAAATCCTCTTTGCTCACTATTGCCTTTTGTATTCTTTGGCTTAATCCTATTCTCCCATCTGCTAGAGACTTCCAAGTTGTCTTGTCTTACATGGCTGTTTTAGCTGTTGGTTGTCTCCTAGTTGCAGTTGAGTAGGGGAGGCAATCTTGGCACTGAAACCATACAGGCACAAAACTTATTCTTTTGTCTTTTGCAAGTTCACTAAGAGATCATGCACACTGTTGGAACTTCAAACTTCTCTGGCTGTACAGCAAGGCATTACAGAGATGTGACTCTAGAAATTGATCCACCTGATGACTCCAGGCTCAGAACTATCAGACTATCAGATTAACAGACAAATTTGATTCTCTGGTACTCAGGTCAGGGTGACAGCACTTAATCCTCTTGCCCAGCCTGCTCCCTGCTGTCTTTCTGCTTTCCATAATACAAGGCCCATAGTGGGACAATTTGACCCTATCTTACATGTGGCAATCCCCTGGAAAAATCACTATTTCACCAAAATTTGCAACTGGATTTGAGGTTTGTAATGGTTATGAGCTTGTCCAGAGTGTTCAACAGTCTGCTTTCTTCTAGCCTTGAGCATTCAGTGCAGCTTCTGAGATTCCTCCAAGAGTGCTGGGCTGGGTTATTAGCGTCATGAGTCCTATTTTCTGTAAATGTCTCTTCACTTTATTAATTGCTGAAGCTTCTTCTCCAGTTTTCTCCTTGGAATAATGTCCTCTTTTATTTTTTTTTTCATTCTGATGTCCCTTCCCTGCCTCTAGTCTACCACCTTCCCTGAATATCTTAACATTATTCTTCAATAGATGATTCTATTCTTTAAGACCATTCTGCCTTTGCTATTTTGTGAAGAGAGAGCTGAATTTTTTATTTTAATTTTTGTTCATTCATTTGCGTTTTTTCTATGTTCATTGACATTTCTGAACAGTGAGTGTGTCTCATTATTATTCCACAAGATAATTGTCACAAAGCCATCTTTCTAGCCAGGCTAGTGCCTTCTGTCCAACTTTGAGAACATCCTGAGTCTTCCCCTGAGAATTGCACCAAGACTTTTAATTGTAATCAGTAGGACTGTTCTTTGTGTTGGAAGATTTTATCTCTAGTGGCCTCAAAATCAGCCAAAGACACTTGTGTTTCATTCTCATGAATCTTGAGAAAACTTGTGAGGATGTAGAATGTCAGCCAGACAATCACAGTGGAAGCAAGTTAGGCATAGGCTCCATTATGCCTCCGCTGCTGGGAAGCAAACAGGTTTCTAGCAGCCTGTGTTAGAACCCTCTCACATTTAAGGAGTCTGCACCCGCAGCACTGAAAACCATGTGAGCATATCAGGGGCAGAACAGAATTCACTTTAAGAATGAAAACAAAACAAATTTCCACATGGCTGTCTTTTTTCAGCTCTGTGCAAATTCACAATTCGAACTCGCATTTAATTGAACTGAGGATGTGCCAGCCTCCCCACCCACATGCCCAAAAGCCATTCTGCTCACACTTTCTTGTTTGGAGAACTGTACTTTCATCTCCTGCTTTGAAGGAACTCAGACGACATCTGTCAAATAACCCCACAGAAGCTTTACACCAGGGTGTTGAAAATATCCTTTAAAAAAATCTGTTCGAAAGCCACAATATTATAAAATTAGTAACTGTAACTCATAATACTTTGCCATTAATGTCCATTAGTGGAATTTAACTTGCTGTTTTGGCTCCCTATTACTGCATATGATTTAGGAGTTTACAATCTGTAAGAAATGAATGTATATCTCACTATTCTATTTTGTAAGTGTAATTCATCCACAATGCTTTAATAAGAAAATGATCATTTCAAATATTATAATGTGAGCATAGTAATATTTATTGCTTTTATCAGTTAATAAACAATAAAAATGACATTTACATGCATGTTATTTAAATAGCACAACAAGATTGAGTATTGTCTCAAAATAAATACACAAAGTAAAGTCTTCTCATATAGGTTTGTGTGTGCTTATGTTTCTCTTATAATCAAGATGTGAAAACAGCATGCAGAGGGAGGAATGGCCTGGTTGTTCAAAAGCTGAGAAGAAAGTACTTCTCTGGGACCAAGAATCAATAACACAGCTTGAGGATATAGCAGCTGTTTGCATAATACATTTTGAATTTAATATATTGCTTAGAAAAGTAAAGGAAGATATTTAAAAATCTTTATTATAGAAATCAACTTACTTTCATTCAGGTAGGTAGTAACAATGAGGTCCATCCAGTGATATCATTAAAAAAAATGCCTTCTTGATTTCTTGGAGCCATAATGAGCTCAGATTGCACTTGAAAATTAAACTATATAGATTGTTTTGTTTTGATATTTTATGAGAATCACATATTATGTTATATTCATTTTCCAAGTGGTTTTGTTCAATGTAGTACAGCAAATATAGGAAGATTTGGAGTCTGGAGAGATGACTCATACATTAAGAGCGCTTGCTATGTAAGTATGAGGACTAGGTTTTAGATTCCAAGACCCATAAAATATAATTGGCATGATCTATACACACGTCTGCCACTCCAGCTGTGAATAAGGCATGATTACTTCTATCTTAGCTGCATACAAACACATACACAAACACCAAAACAAAACAATAAAAAAAGGAAAAACCGTGTCTCAAATAAATAATAGAGAAAAATATGCACAGCTCCTCTTGATATCCAGGAGTGTACATGTCCGCAAACATACACATATACACATATACCACACATACACAAACACTTATATATCCCTCATTCACACACATGAAGAGGTATGGCCCATCAGACAACAAACTCATTCTGGGTTCAAGAAATAATTGTCAAGAAGTCTCCCTGTACATGATCTTGAAAGATATACTTCTCTGTAAATATAATTATTTTTAGTACGATGTTAAGACAGTTCATGATTATGCATCTTTTTAAATCTTTCTTTAAACACTAGGAGGGAATTTTGGTAACCAAGACACATATTTCCACACATATTTTGGTAGAGTAAGT
The DNA here is from genome assembly GCA_010120015.1 of Rhombomys opimus. Lineage (NCBI taxonomy): Eukaryota > Metazoa > Chordata > Mammalia > Rodentia > Muridae > Rhombomys > Rhombomys opimus. The sequence continues at coordinate 1,181,111 of REGO01000078.1, forward strand.
TTTCATAAAACAATAAAGACAGAAAATGATTAAGTCTTTTGTAAACATACCAGGCCTATTTATTCCTTAAAAAAATAAGTATCTAGAGCAACGATGTGATTAATTTGTATGCATGACATTCATAAATAAGAAAAAACAAAAGCAACACTACTAAATAAAGACTTGTGTTTGGAGAGGCCATTAATGGAAAACTGCACTGTTAGCTCAAGTCATATAAAAATACAAAGTTCCATTGAATGGATTTGGCTTCTTTGTCAAATATCGAGTATTCATAGGTGTATGGGTTTATTTCTGGGTCTTCTATTCTGTTCCATTGATCCTCCTTTCTGTTTCTATGCCAATACCATGCAGTTTTTATTACTGTTGCCCTATAGTACAGCTTGAGATAGGGGATGGAGATACCTCCAGAGGATCTGTTGTTGTACAGGATCGTTTTGGAGATTCTGGGTTTTTTGTTTCTCCATATGAGAAACAAACAAAAAAAAAGCTGAGAATCTTTTTTTTTTTTCACGTTCTGTAAAGAATTGAGTTGGTATTTTGATGAGAATTGCATTGAATCTGTAGATTGCTTTTGGCAGGATGGCCATTTTCACAATGTTAATCCTACGAATCCATGAGCAAGGGAGATCTTTCCATCTTCTGAGAACTTCTTCGATTTCTTTCTTCAGAGACGTGAAGTTTTTCTCAAACAGGTCTTTCACTTGCTTGGTTAGAGTCACACCAAGGTACTTTATGTTATTAGTGGCTATTGTGAAGGGTGTTGTTTCCCTAATTTCTTTCTCAGCCTTTTTGTCTTTGGTGTACAGAAGGACTTCTGATTTTTTTGAGTTGATTTTGTATCCTGCCACTTTGCTGAAGGTGTTTATCAGCTGAAGGAATTCTCTGGTTGAACTTTTGGGGTCGCTCATGTATACTATCATATCATCTGCAAATAGTGACACTTTGATCTCTTCCTTTCCGATTTGTATCCCCTTGATCTCCTTTAGTTGTCTTATTGCTCTGGCTAGGACTTCAA
>REGO01000078.1:1188113-1243803 GCA_010120015.1 Rhombomys opimus
AAAAAAAATCAGAAAGAAGGAGAGGAGGACCTCCCCTATCAGTGGACTTGGGGAGAGGCATGCATGCAGAAAGGGGGGGAGGGTGGGACCGGGAGGGAAGGAGGGAGGGACTTATGGGGGGATACAAAAGGAATAAAGTGTATTTAATAAAAGTTAAATAAAAAATTAAAAAAAAGAAGAGTTGTGATATGACAGTGAAGTGCCCATAACTACAGATGTGTATTTTCAAGGTATTTGACACTTCCCTGTTTCATAAAGGCTTAAGGATGGTTGGATAGATCTTGCTTTGGTTAGTGGAATTTTGTGGAGGTGCCCATTATTGCTTCTAGGAGAAGCATTTAATCGCTTTTCCTGTAATTTTCTTTTTTATGGAAGTTATTGGAAACTACATAGGAAAGTAGTACTAAATGATACATTAATAACAGCTGTCTCAGTTACACAAACCTGTAGAGGATATAACATGAGGGGGAGAAATCTTTAGTATTTCTAGGCTTTTAATAATTTGAGGATTTGTCACTTAAAAGTGCCCTTGTCCCATCCTAACTATGTCTGTTGACTATATGGAAATTGGAAGACTTACTTTATTGAAAGATCCTTATGCTCTTTCAAAGACTTTTTTTTTTTTTTAGAATGTTAACTAAGTACTCTGTCTCTTTGTACTAGTCCACATAGGAGAACCTCATTGCTGCTTTATACATGGTCCTTCGGACCAACTGCATCACCGGCTGCCTTCACTAGAGGTCCTAATGCACTTGAGCTCATGCTGATGAGTTCCACCAATGGCACCAAGGGTGGCTTTCATACTTTTTAGGTAAAGCAGATGCTTGAGTGGTCAGATGCTTCCCTTTTCCCCTGTGCTTCTTTCACTGTGAGTTCTTCCTTGTGACATGTGTAGGGACTGTCTAGCCTTGTCTTCTTCTTTGTAGTTTCTACTCAATGGGAATATGTAAATTAATAAATACAAGCCTTTCCCAGTAAATCACATTTCTTGTGTCTTTCCAATACTCACAAATTTCAAGTTAAATCTTGGGAGAAATTCTTGCTTTTGGGCTAAGAACAGTGATTACCAACCCAGGAAGCTACTTAGCAACTTGGAAAATTTAGGCAACTTTCCCTACTTTCTTGTTTTGATTTCTTCCCATTGAGAAGCGGCAGTGTATAACATGTTTGAAGGGATTAAGATAATATGAGGAGCTTCTGGTCGATGTTTGTTGGACATTACTAGATGCTACATGAAAGGAAAATGGTATAGCACGGTATGATAGTCTTGAGTACTTATATTATGACAGCACAGTGTCAGGTATTTTTCCGCAGCCATGCCATTACAGCTTCACGACAGCTGATGCCTGCTTGGTTCTATCGTGATTTTCTAAATGAAAGTTCTCGTATTTTGAGATAGCAAAGCTTTGTTATGTTTTCATCACATTCCAGAATCTGCTTCTCTGATATAATAGTAGTTCCAGTACCTTTAACCATGCTCTATGAAGCCCAATAAGATGTAGAGGTATTTCAATATTGTTTAATATCACTGTTCTAAGACACAAACAAATGACATTACAATGATGAAAATCATTACAGTCTATTGTAGCCCCAAACCAATAAATAAATTTAAGCTGTTTAGACAGACTGAAAGGAAATGTTACTGTGTGAGAGACATTATAAAAAATATTAAAATGAAATGTTATAAAAGATCTGAAGAAGTGCTTGCCTCCGACTGGAGCAGATGGCTTCATGTAAAAAGAACTTGGAACTTTAGCACACTCAGAATGATAGGTGGGATTTTGACAGGTGTCAAAGATGCCAGAGCGTTGCAGGAGGAGGGAACAGCATGAAGAAAGAGATATTTCAGAAATGTACAAAGCATATTAAAAAATAAGACTTAGAGGCTTGAATATGCAAAGGCATCTTCAAAGGAACAACAATTGCAATTATTCTCAGTGTAAAATGACCTAGTTCTTATTAACGATTGCATTTATAAACTATTCTGTTGTAATCCAGAAATTAGTTGATTAAAAGAATAAATGACACAAATAAATAGATTAATTAATTAATTTAAAAAACAATAAATGTCTAGTCACATTTACAGCAAGAACTTCACATCGGATTAGGTGGTGGTCTTGCATATAATCTTGTCTGAACCTGCAGTTAAGATGGGAGCTGTCACTGCAGCGATGTGAAATCTTGACAGAGCCTGGAGGATTCACTCCAAATTGCCTCGCTCATAGTCCCATTATCCAGGTAACCCCACCCCTAGTTACATGAACATTTTCATGTGATGTTTGAGGATCAACTTCATGTAGCAAACACGTCAGTGTGTATTCGAGAGAATACAAGATAGCACTCTTAGTGTTTTCTTATTATGTAACTTCAAAAGTCACAGTAATTTTTAGTATTTCCTTGAAGCCTACTTCGTTGAGGGAGATGAATATAGATGCAGGAGGTGGACATCACTGGCACCATTTCTGGGAGCTCACTACCACAGCTGTCTTTGTGTTTAAAATAAAACATGGTCGTTAGTTAAGTCCATGTTAGTGTAAGAGCCCAAGAATAAGTCACTAATTATACTAAAAGGCATATGAGGGAGAAAACCTTATTCTCCCAATCTTACCTATCTAATTGCATGGTATTAGAAATACGTAATTTTCTCTTATAAATCTCTTTCTTTTCCACACAATCTTTTCCACCAAAGTTTTAGGTGAAGTCTTCCTTTGGAATCTTAATTTGGGAAAGGAATTTCTACTTCGAGATGTTACACTGAAGTTTCGAGATGCTTGCCCTCAGAGCAGTCTATCAAGATTGCTGAAATGGATCAGAGAAGCCCTGCTGCATAAAGGTGTCACCAGCTCCTCACAACAAATTCAGCCAACAGCCCAGGTGACAGAGGGTAGCAGACATTATACCTTAGGCACCTTCCACAGCCAAAACTACTGAGAATAAAAAGGAAAACTAATAGCAGCTACCTACTGGATTGTTGTTTACTGATCTCGGTTTCAGGTTGCATTTTTAAATCATAAGTAGTTCACATGACTTTATTTGGCCTCTCGCTTTTATTGGTCCCAAGTTCAATCAAATGAACTGCTGAAAGCTAAAACCTGAACTAGCTCATCTGCTGAACAATGAACTCAAAACACGCCTAGGGCAGCAAACGGGATCTTAATTGCTACTGCTATTTCTCTAGTGCTTTGCCCTCTAGGTGACTGTGTGACAAGAGGTCTCAATGAATTAAGAATAGTGGAACAAAATTCCCGGCCACAAATAGTTACCTTGCCTGCCTGTTATCTCTCAGGCAGGTCTCTCCTTAGCTCAGGTAATCCTACTTAACACAGTCACCTGAAGGCGTTAAGAGATTATGGACTGCCCTTGCTACAGAGGTCTCCTGAAGAGTCATGGGGGGAAATAATCACATTATCCTTGCCATTATTAAGCACTTATTGAACGCCACTGGAGGGCTAGGCATTACAAGAGAGTATCCATTTTGCACACATTAGAAAATGTATATAGCCTTTACCTCAGAAACATATTAACAGCATTGCTCTTCCTGTCATGTTTGCTTTCATTTCCTATGGAATCTTTGGGGACTTCTTAGGTGGTAAAGGGCTCATCTGATTGTTTTTCTAGGATGAACTTTCATCCTCTTTGTCAGTTCATCCCAGTTGGGAAATATGTCTATTCCCAGAAATGATCTCCTTCCTCAGCCATTTTCAGAGTATCGAGAAGGAAAGCATTCATTTAACTACACGCAGTTTAGTGGGATGACCAAAGTGGTGGAGGGGTAATGGTATGCGTTTGCTTCTGCTTAGTCTCTGAATCTTGTAATATTTCAAAGGAGCCTTTGTAGATTTTGAGGAGTCCCAGGCATATTTGTACAAAGCGTTTATTAATAGGTCCACAGTGGCTGGCAAGCACAGGATTAGTTCCAGGGTGTTGTTCCTAAGCTGAAGGTGAAAAACCTGGGAGGCAGAGACATTAAGCAACTTTGTCTTGGTTTTGTCATCAATAAATATTTGAGGCCAATTCAACATAGGCCATCTAGCATGTGTGTATGCTACTTCCATTTAAATAATCTGGTAGAAATATGGAAAAAAGACAACAACCAAGTAAAGGAATTTCTATCTGTAATTTTGACATTAAATAGCATCAATGAATATGATTTTGAATTTGTAGATGAGATTGAGTGTGTTTATTTCTTTAGGGGTATTGTAACTTAGAGGACAAATGCCCCTACTTTTACACTGGGAACATGTGTGGTGACTGTTAGTGAGACATGCCTCGCTGATGCCAGATGCTTTTCCATCAAAATCCTAAAAACACACAGACACAAACACACAGCCTAATCTCCCCTGACACCTCTGTCATTTGCAAACTCAAAAAGAAAAAATAGGACAACTTTAATTTTGGTATTTAAAACTTAAACATACACAAGTTTTAAATTATTTAAGGGATCAAAAGTAGTCTCTCAGGCATAATAATCATTCTTGCCTTTAGTGATACACCTATGATAGTGCTCAAATTTTCCAACTCAGAATAGCAATTTACCCATGTCTTCATCATCTTCTACCTACTGTTATAGTACAACACAAATATATTTTCACTCCTTGCTTTTTATTTATTTCATTGCAAAACATATAAGTGAATAGCATGTTAATTCATCTTGTTGTGGAATGCTTTACATTTAAATATATTTTGTTTTACAACTACAGATGTTTTCTAGAAGCATAAAATATATTTCTTCTTTTAAATTGTCTACTTATAGTCTATTTGCAAGAAAAGACAAAAAAAGAACACATTTGTTATTGTACAATTGTGAAAGTATACATATGTGCATAAGTTTGCATATAGACATATTAAATAATGCCTGTATCTATTTACTAAAATAACACTTTCTTTAAAACAGCTATTTTCTGAAACTGCTTCAGACAGAAAGGCTGGTCTCTGTTTTGTTTTGGATTATAAGAAGACAGAAACATGGACTTACCAGAAACTACACTATGTAAGTTAAGGAAACAAATCATAACATATATCCTGAAGAGCATAGGCAAAGCTCATTAAAAGTAGGAGCTGAGTCCCCCTATCAGTGGACTCAGGGAGGGACGAGGGGTAGAATAGAGAGGGAGGGTAGGTCTGGGAGGAAATGAGGGAGGGCTATACAGCTGGGATTCAAAGTGAGTGAACTGCAATAAATAATAAATTTTAAAAACATCTTTTTTCAAAAGTGAGAGCTGAAGTCTCTTACATTGTTTGAAGCCCTGGACTAACCTTTCTCTGGACATTATGGTTAGATAGGACAACTAAGTATCAATTTTGGAAGCTCCTTTAGAGTTGATTTCTGTCACTTGCACACTGTCACAAGCGTACTCTTTGTTTGCTCTCCAAAACATTGCTTTTAGCATCCCAGGGCAAACAGTACAATTTGATTCATTGAGTACATACCACTATATTAATCATGCATTAATGTGTACTATATAGATTAATAACTTAAATAGGAATAAATCATAAAGATCTTTTAGAAATAGTTTTAAGTTTTATTTTATTCTTTTTACAATGTGTTCACTTTATGTCCCAGCTGAGGCCCCCTCCAGTGCATCCCTCCCTACGCTTCCCTCCTATCTTCCTGCCCTAGTCAAAAAAAGGAGGATCCCTCCACCCTTATCATCTCACTCTAGCCTCTGAAGTCCCATCACGACTTCCTGCAGCTTCTTCCTCTGTGGTCTATCAAGGTTGCTCTGCCAGGGGTAAAGAGCAGGCAGCAGAGTTCCTGTCAGAGAGTCCCTGCTCCCCTTACTATGTCATCATGGTGGAGACTGAGCTGTCTATGGGTTCCTTCTGAGCAAGGGGTCTGGGTGCTCTCCATGCATTGTTCTTGGTTGGTGCATCAGTTTCTGCAGACCCTCCTGGGCCCATATTTCTTAGGTTTGTTGGTCTCCTTATGGAGCTCCTGTCCACCCCAGGTCCTTCTTTCTCCCAGTCCCAACTCCCTTCCCTGCCCCCTTCTTCCATAAACTTCCTGAACTCTGCCCATAGTATGGCTGTGAGTTACATCATCTGCTTCTATCCCCCACTGGGTGGAATCTTTCAGAGGACATCTATGGTGGGCTCCAGTCCTGTTCCCTCTCTTCAACCGCTTCCAGTGTCTATATATCATTAAATATTAACTTGTTCACGATCTACAGCACGATGGCCCAAGATACACATTACACAGATTGCATATTTAAATTTCTATCAGATATTTAAGATGATAATGTGTTTAAACTTTCATTCAAGTGAGAAGAGTACTTATGTCCATCCCTATGTTCTCCTTCTCCAACTAATGTAAATTCCTGCAGGTAAAACTCTACCTTCAAACAAGTGCTTTCAAATACCAAAATGCCAAACATGGTCTTCACAAAAAGCCTTTTGCTTTGAAAGTTTACTCTGGCATTAAAATCTCCAGTCCAGCCTTTGTTTCCTTGGTTCTGTGTTCATATTTTTGTTTTGTACATCTAAATAGTTTTAGTTTGATTTAATTTTCTGAAATTAGTTAAGACTCTCTTTGTGACTTAATGCAGATTCTTAGTCCTAAAGAAGAACAAAATTCATTTTGAATTCTTACAAAGAATACACTTATCTTTATTTTTATCATCCTATTTTACTAGCTATCCAATTTCATATTTTTAACTTTTTTGGCTTCATTTTCTCCCATATTTTCTATTTTTTGATTTAAGAACTTTGGGTTCTTTTTTGTCCTCAAGCTAGTCATTTGAAAGGAATATATCTTCTTTTCATTTCAAGTAGAAGATTCAAACAGGCTTAAAGAGTATCATGAGTTCAAAGCACCCTGCATCAATAATAACAAAAGTAGGAAGGCCTGTACCATTCTAATTGTAGACACTGAGGCAAATTAATTATGTGTGATTAGTTTTCAGAACACTCTATTTGGGGTTTTATTGTTATATTTTATATATTCTCCTGATACTCGTAGAAGTTAATTTATTACATATTTTAACACCAAAATTGTTGGTTGCACAGTTATTTTTGTCCTTATCTTTATAATTTCTTTAGGTGGTTATTTCTACTTCACAGTTGAATCCTTATATTTCATACACTTTTTCATTTGTATGTTTTTTCTCTTAACTTTTTCCTTGAGTAACATATATATATATATATATATATATATATATATATATATATATGTTACATATATATAGAGTTACATAGGTGACATATTTCTATATTTATGAGTCACAAAAATGAACTTTTATAAATAAAGTATTTAAAAATGGTGAGCTATAGTTTACTCAAATTGTCTGAGTACTGATATTATTTTCTGACAGATACATTTTTTCCTTTCAATTTCCTAGTTATTCAATATTTTCCTTTAGATTTTTGGAGAAAATTCTAACTTATTTTTAAAATCAAAAGTGTCAGTTTTATTATTTTATCTATCACATGTCTTTTCTCTTTCTTTTACTGACATCTGTGATTTCAGAAGTCATCAGATTTTAAGTCCATCTAACTAAGAGTGCATTCAGTCCCTTTAGCTCTAGTAACTTTCTTGAAAACATCTTTAAATATTTGGATTTTTACTACTAATGTTAGGTGACAATGATTCTTTGTTCCTCTCTTCCTTCCTTCTTTGAAATAGTTCTTTTCTATTTCTCTGTCACATTTCTTTTGCTGGAAATTCTTGAATTTAAACTGTCCTATTAATTCTATCTCACCTTCCTGTACATCTTTCTTAAGTCATTGTCAGAGCCTGATCTAGTTTTCTTCTGCAACATCCCCTTATCCTTTATCTTTCCAACATTTTCCTTAGTATGGAAAGAGATGATGAAATATGAGAACCTGGACTTTATGTAACTAATTCTCTCTAAACTATGGTTTGCTAGACTGTATTTTCAGTATACAGTTTATTTACTTCTTTCACATCAAACTTCTACAATAAATGTTTCTATTCTAGTCATCCATACTTAAGAGATAAAACACATCTTGATACATTGTACAAAATGATGTAAACCAGTTCTTCTCATCTACTGTATAACACTCTATATACTCCTGATATCATAAAAGTTATTTTATTGCATATTTTAACACCAAGAATTGTTGGTTACACTGTTATTTTAGTTAGCATCTTTATAACTTACCTAAGTGGCTATATCTACTTCATAGTTGCTTTATTATTTATTTTTAAACTAAAATTCTTCTCCCAGATTATATAGTTTATGCTAATTTTAATGAACTCAAAACAAAAAGGAAAGCATAGTGATGACATATATTTTTAGAAATGTTCTGCAAATTCTCCTTTGAGACCATTTCCTTCAACAAATGCCCTATCTTGACATCTATTTAAGTAGACAGGCCAAATTCTTCCTTTATTCTCTTTCAGGTGGAAACATCACATGTAGGAACATCTTATGCTTTAACTGGATTTAGATATATTTCTAAACATCAAGGAAGTTAGATGGAAGGAGAGGAGGACTCCCCCTATCAGTGGACTTGGAGAGAGACATGGGAAGAGATGAGGGAGGAAGAGTGGAATTAGAGGGAATGAGGAAGGGGGCTACAGCTGGGATACAAGGTGAATAAAATGTAATTAATGTAAAAAAAATAAAAATTTAATTTAAAAAAAGAAAGAAAATGTGCACCACACATAAAGCCAGTGCTCATCACCATTGAATTTATTTCTCTGTGTTTTCACATTGTTTCTCTATCTAAATTGGAGTCAAATAATGTAAAACCAGTGACATCCTTATTTATGTAATTTTTCTCTGATATTTTCAGTTTTCCCTTTTATCTTTTAAAATACATAAGTAAAATATTATTACTTGTATGTCTGTGCAAAATGAATATATATGCTGTATAAAAGCTAAGTCAAGCTACTTATGTAGTAACTTACAGATGTTTTAGTAAGAACACTTTAAATATAGTTAGATTTTTTATGTATACTGTGTATTGAAATTAACTGCAATCACTATCATGAATAATAGACTCTTATTACTTAATTAAAACCTTATGTCCTTTTACTACCATCTTCTTATTCTCTTTTCTTATCAGTATTGCAAGACTATCATTCAATGTTCTACTTGTATGGGCTGGACTTTTTACTATAGTTTTAAGAGTGAAATTATTCAGAACTCATCTTCCTATGCTTGGTTTATTTCACTTACCATAATGCGCAGATTCATCCATCTTATAAAGTATGGAATTCCCTTGTTTGTTAAAGTTGAATAGATTACTATGTATATAATGTGCCAGTATATGCAGTTAATGTTTTATTATCCATGGAACCATGCTTAAATTGATTCTGTTACAAATTATGCTGTGTTGCGCAAAGGAGTGTGTGTCTCTTTGTCCTATTGTTTGAATTTTGTTAGACATGTATATATATAGCCACTACTGAGATTGCTAGATCTTATGGTAGATTTATTTTTAATTTTATATAGTTTTGCACAATGACTAAGAATTTTGACTCTCACCAGTGTGAGTGTGGCCTTCTCTCCCCAACTCCAACAATCCTTATTATCATTTGATCATTTTCTACTTGAAGGCTTTACTATTATTTATTACAATTTATTCACTTTGTATCCAGCTGTAGTCCCCTCCCTTGTCTCGTCCAAGCACTACTCTCCCTCCCTCTTCTCAGCCTATGCTTCTCCCCTGATAGGGGAGGTCCTCCTACCCTACTATCTGACCTTGGTCTATCAGGTCTCCTCAAGACTGGCTGCATTGTCTTTCTCTGTGGCCTGGTAACACTGCAGGGCTGCCACTGCAGGGGGAGGTGATCAAAGAGACAGCCAATGCGTTCATGTCAGAGACAGTCCCTGTTCCCCTTACTAGGGAACTCACTTGAAGACTGAGCTGCCATGGGCTACATCTGAGCAGGGCTTCTTAGTCATTTCCAGGCATGGTCATTGGTAGGAGTATTGGTCTCTGCAAACACTCCCATATCCATATTTTTTGGTTCAGTTGTTCTCCTTGTGGAGCTCCTGTCGCCTCCAGGTCTTTCTCTCTCCCCCCTTCTTCCATAAGATTCCCTGCACTCTGCCCAAAGTTTGACTATGAATTTCAGCATCTGCTTAGATACCCTGAGGAGTAGAGGTTTTCAGAGGCCCTCCAGTGGTAAGCTCCTGTCCTATTCCTTGTTTTTTTTTTCCCCATTTCTGATGTCTATCCCATTTGCCCTTCTGAATGAGGATTGAGCATTTGATTTCATCTTAACCATTCTAACTTCTGTGACATCAAACCCTATTCTTGTTTTGATTTGCATTTCCATGATAATTAGAGATGCTGAACAATGTTCTCATATCTACTGGCCATTTGGATGCCTTTTCTTGAACGTCTGTTCAAGACCAATGCCCTTTTTACTGTTTATTTAATTAACTAACTAATATAGTTATTGACTTATGTTGACTTCATTTTGTATTTTGGTTAGGAACCGTTTTGCAGATGTATGGCTTTCATATCTGCTTTTCCATTTTGTATGCTTATTCCTTTTTTAAAGATTTGACACCCTTGGAAGTGTATGTGTCTTTAAAACTGCTAGGAGAAAGCTGGTCAGCTTCTGCATTCTAGTTTATAGAAATGTGCCAGTATACAAAGTCCTCTACCACTCTGGATCTTTTATTTTGTAAGTCACCACTTTTTCCATACCCTGTTAATGCATGGCAAATCAGGCGATGGAATCAAGCAATAACACATAGTTATATTTTATAAGAAAGCTAGTTCTCCCTTGTTCTAAATTGACATCCAGTCTTCCTTCTTGCACATAAAAAAAAAAAAAACAGACAAAACATATATGTGAATGAAGAGCAAACCTATATCTTGCCAGGAGACGGTAACTGATTAAACCCACTCATGAACAATTGATATTTAAATCAGGATTTCAAGCATCTTATTTTCTGAGAATTAATCTTATCTCTTCCTAAACGTGACTGATCTGGTTGGACTAAATAAATACTAACTTACTCTGTATTGTCTTACTCTCTTTAATATGCAAAATACATTTTGGTAAAGATTGGTTTCGGGCAAAGCTCAAATTTGCAATTGTCTTAGTTTTTTTTTTTTTAATTTGTAAATTATCCTGCTTAAAGCTTAAGAAAAAAAATATGTATAGTATAAAATGTAATGTGGTTGAGATGAGACACACTGAAACTCTAGCACAATTTTGAAAACATTGTCTGCATTCTGCAAACATTAGTTTCATGTCTATGTGTGAAGTTTCAGTTTTTGCTTTTTCATGATTTGATCTCACCAACAAGTTTTCTAAAAAAAATTATGTTTAAAATTATTAACCCACAAAAAGTGGGTTAAGCAAGGATTATTAGTTCATCTTGAATTTAATTTTCAATATAGGATCAGTAATGAGTGTCAGTAATACCATCTACTGAAAATCCTATAGATATAATTTGAAAATTTGAAGGTTCAACTAGATTTGCTAATCAGTTATTAAGGTTGGTTTTAAATTACATAAAAATAAATTTCTTCTGACAAAACATCAGTAGATGATGGAACATATGTGTGCCTCAAATATTTTTGTGGTTTTCATTATCATTTTGTTAATAATCTTTACACCTGAAATGTTCTTACTGGTTGCCAGCTTATATCTTCACGGATTAAGGAATGGTTACCAATTTTATATACTGTAACCTGTGAATAATTTAAAAGTTTATTTTAGAAACAATTCTAAAATGTTGATATTCAAGGGAGCTAAGTGTGTCAGAAACCACTCTGCAGTCAGTCTGTATTCTTAAGGATGGAAGCAACAACGTACTTCCAAGACTCCCACAACATTCGGGAGCCATTCTAACCTTAACAACCTTAAGTTTTGCAATGATTTCATGAGAACAGCTTTACAGGTATTGCAAAGAACATATGTGGTATGCACTTATATGGTACAAGTACATACAAGTCACAAACAACTTGCTCCAGTCAGTCACACATTGATAGGTAAAGGAGTTAGGCTTTAACAAAACACACACCCAATATCAGAGGACAAAGTGTGCTGCAATGGTGTGAAACCAAATTGCTGTTTATGACAAGATATGTCTGACCCCTTGTTATAACTCTAAGTTATGGAAAGGAATGAAATCTAATACAATCCTGGGAGAAAGCAGAAATGCAGAACTTGCACATCAGTATTTACTTAAAATTGTACTGTTCTGTTGCCATTCAGAGACCATAAAACCTGAACTCAATGCTTCTATATATCAAGAACCTTTTCTGAATACAGGAGTGAATGGGCTAATTAGGTCCATGCTGCATGTGGAAAATTGGGTTCCTGGCAATTATTCCCCTTCAGGAAGATAACTTTATTTATCAATGTCTACTGCTCCACCGTTCGAATAAATCTTTTTCTAAGTGAAGCATCTGACTTGCAGTCCATGGCTATCAGGAAAACATGACCATTCAACCCAATCTGAGATTTACACTTTAGCTCAAAACATGCTCCTGTGTAATATGCAGCCTCCAAACCTGGCTGACAGAGCGTTGATCTTTAATTTGACATTAAAACCAATTATGGGGAAAGAGGAGCCCATAAGGTGATGTCTGCTTTTATATTCTGTTGCATGAAAGTGAGGTGGAGATAAATATTTTTATATATTATTGTTAAAGCATTTAATTTATTTTTAGTGTGTTTTTGAACTGTGAGCTGTTGATGAACCCTGCTTAGTCATCCCAATTTGCATACAAAATTTACAGTATTTTCACATTTCCTTGTCACCAGTTTCTGTATCTACTTGTACGTGTTCATGTGCAAATAGTTCTGTAATGGTCAATTCTAATTGAAAGATTCAGGAAATAATAATATATATATATAATATTATCTATAATATACAATATAATATGTGTGTTACACACAGATAAACTATCCATATGCATATATGGATCTATATAAATATGGATAGTTTATCTTAGGTTTACTTAACATATCTTCTATTTGGCTAATTTGATGATTATAACCAAAAAGGAAAGGATATTTCTACTTTCTGAAATAACTTAAAATAGTATTCAACTTAGTTGAGCCTAAATTTGTGGGTAACTGTTGGCCCTTCCCATATGGGATATATTTAAATACTCCCAAGTCTGTTGTCTTCTGCTCTTTTTATTTTCAAAAAAAAAAATGATTCCCAGCCAAATGCAGACTGTGCTCTAACAAAGATGATACTGGAGATACTGGAATGGAAAAAGTGAAACTCAGCCTGAAGCACCATTAATATCCCTCTTTCTGTGTCCCCTGTTTCTAAATTCTTCAAATTTAAACAGTTGCACAGAAAAAAATAGAGTAGCCTAAAAATTTTAGAAAATTGATCCAAAGTTTATTCAAGGGAGTCCATCCAAAGAAGAGCAGCTTCTCCCCAGTTTCTAAGGCCTGCTGCTAGTAGGGAGGTCTTTTCATGGCATATGTGCGAAAATAAGGCACCAAGGAGCATGTTGGCTTATGTGCTTGGTGTCTTCTGTCTGCATTAACTATAACACTGGCTTAGTCTGCTGTTTTCTTTTCTCATTCTGAAGACCTCCAGCCTTTTCCTGTTAAGGACAGCAACTTTTAAAGACCGATAGGCTTCAGTATAATTAGACCTATTAATATTCCCAATTGAATATATGTTCATTTATTCATAAACCAGAGCACTGCTGTGCTCATAAAGAGGTAAAAAGCAATACATTTTGGGATCGGACTTATAAGAGTACAGTGATTTCTTAGTGGTGGAACAATAAGCAAATTGCCTGACACCAGGAACGACTTCAACTTCAATTATATTATGACACGGTACTGGAAGTCTGAAAGGACCTTTGTATGCAAAATGGAAGTACACTTGGTGTCAGGATCACAATGTACAGTCTTCAGATAGTAACCCTAAAGTCAAGATTTGGGCACTAGAGTGAAAAATGAAACAACTTCTGATTTTAGCATTGCTTTATAAAGTTGCCAAGATAATCATTTGGGGGATAATATTTCAATGTTTTCAATGATATTTTATTAGAAAACCATTGTGGTATTTAAAGCAAGATGAAGAAAGATGAATCTCCTAGCATGTTCTTCACACTAAGTAGATCTATAAATATCTGTATGTTCAAAACATCGTTGAATGTGATAGTTACAAACCAAGACAGCGCTGGTGAAAGTGTTGCAAGGCTCAAAACAAGGGAGAGCATCCTTCCAGGGAAATTATCAAAACCTTCACTGTAAGTTACAAATCTGGTATGAAGGATTAATATTGAGTCCTTGGGCACACAGAGAATCTTGGACCCTTAAAGAGCTATTCCCAAACTGCAGACGGCAGAACACAAGGAATTCAAAAAATTTATTTAAAGCATAAAATAAACGTTTGCATCCTGGCATGGTGAGGCATGCCTCTCATCCCAGCACCCAGGGATGCAGAAACAGGAGGACTTCTATAAATTTGAGGCCAGCGTGGTCTACAAAGGGAGCCAGGACAGCCAAGGTTACACAAAGAAACCCTGTCTCGAAGAAACAAATAAATAACAAATAAATAAATGTTTCCTTCCTATGTGACATCACCACTATGCTAGGTCAGGGAGTATAAAGAAACATGTCTCTTATTGTATTGAAATGTGCTGGTGTCCTGAAGTGACTTAGTTAATGACACATATTCTATATTATAGAATTTATAGTCACATAGATAGAAAAATCAGTGATCCTGGAGGGGAGGGAAGAGAACATTGCTTTGATATCAGTTGAAGATAATACAAGTGTCCTTAAACAAACAAACAAACAAACAAAACACCATGAAACTTGGAAACCAAAATATTGAAAGATTTTTTTAGGGTAGCCTTAAGTTAGAATCATGAAAGCCTATGTATCAAAGTGTTGGGCTTATTTTACTCAAAGCCTTTATATCTAGAGATTTTTTTTTCCCAAAAGTGTATTGGAGAAAGGAAAGGAGAATGCAAAGAGAAGAGAATCAGATATGATGCCATTTTTCTTTCATAAATCGTTTTCTGATGCATATGTCCAAGGTGATTTTTGTTCTGTAATGCAGTCTCATCAGGGTTTCTGACATCTTCTGTCAAAGGTACTGACTCTGACTTGCTTAAAACTTGAACAATGTAACAAGTGCTTTTAAAACTTTTCTGTTAATAAACCCACAAGGAAACAATGAGTATACCACTACAGACTGCTTAGGGCTAAATAAATTAACAAGTAAGATGGCTTCAAGATGTTTTGTCAGTACTCCTGATGTACTTGGTAACTGACAGATATGAACATAGGCCTTTGAGTTACACTTACTCTTATAATTCTTGGTCTCCACCCCCTCCAGTCTCCTCTTGGCTATATAATTCCTTATACAGTCTTGCTTTTTTAAATTTTAACCCTTCTTTCTTCTTTGTTGAGCCTTAAGTCTAATCTTTATTTTTTATTTGTCACTTGTGTACTTGCCATTTATCTCCAAAGCTACTTCTAGATGTAATTGCGTTTGAAGTAGCTTGTTTAATCTAAGTTCCAATGACACTGCAACCTTCCATCTTGGACCACTTTGGGAGCAATATTTGGGTAATTTATATCTTACTTTTTAGCACATTTTTCGTATTAAAAATTAGTGAAATTCTCAACACCCACACCTTGCAAAGGTCAGAGCAGCTGAAGGAGTCATTTCTACTTCTTTCACTGCAGAAGACAAAACAGGAAAATGTCTCACTTTCATGAGCTATGTACAGATTTTATCATCTGCATTTCTCACCCGTGTATACAGTGTGTGTTTGTGTGGGGGTGGGGAAGTGAAAGGTGGAGGTAGGGTTGGAGATTGGAGGTGGGGGTGGGCTTGGAGATTGGGGTTTGAGTATCTTCCTTTTCTGAGGGACAGGGGAGTACAGATAGGGGGATGAGGGAGAGGCAGAGGGGAGAGACCAGGAGACCAGGAGAAGAGGAAGGAAGGGACTAACATTGAGATGTAAAGTGAATAACTAATTATTATTATTACTTTTTAAGTGAAAAAGTCTTATCTCCTTTGGCTTCTTCTACTTTTTAATTTTAATTTTAATTTTTGAGAACGGGTTTTATGGCGCACAGACTGCAGATGTGAATGACCTTGAAATCTTGATCATGCAACTTCTACCTCCAAAGTGAAAGTTTTCCATCTTCTAATCACTCAACAAAGAAACCATTTCTGCAGATTTAATGAGGTCTATAGAAAAAACAGACCATTTCTAACTCAAATATATTCTTAACTAAATGTGTTGAAACACTAGAAGATTTGCCCCTGTCAAATGGTGTCTTTTCTGGAAACACTGTTAATGAATGTTTGTAGTGTCAAATACCAACCATGGGAAATGGAAAGCTCTGATTGACCTTCTAACATTTCTTTTGGGAACGTGTTCCAATATAAAGCACGAATTTTCTAGACTACTTGTTTAAGGTTTGTATATACCTGTTTCTCTGCCTAAAACCATACAATTCCAGTTTAAATGATTGATGTTACTAAAATTAAGCTTTAGCACACAGAATATAGCATTATTTAATATAATATTAAAGTACATGCTCTTCTTCATATCCCTGAGCACTTTATCTTATTGTTGGTTTTAAGCCGGACATCGTAAAGTTTAAAACAATCTCTAACCTGTAAATTTCAAATAGATTTAACAGTGCTAAATATAATATCCACTTTATAGATTCTAATTTTCTAGGTCTCACAACAGGGCAAGTTTTTCATTAATTCTTTGCCTCTGGCTCATCTAAAACCATATTTCTCTTTTACCTAACTGCTTAAAGTACTTGAGTTAGCACCATGGTGAACATCATACACAGAGATGAAAATTTCACTATTGTCTAGTTTTGTAATATATTTGTTTCTATTGTTAGAGAATTTTATACATGTATACAATGTATTTTCATCAAATCCATCCCCACTCTCTTTCATTTATTCTTCTACAACTAAACAGGGCAAGAAAGTGCCTTGTAATAGTTTACATGTACAACAGAATGCATGTAGTCCTGAGGTCAGAGGACACAATGTGTGTCCCTGAGGTCAAACTGAATTCATCAGGCATGGTGGCAAATGCCCTTACCAAATGGGTCATCTCTGACAGGAAATTGACCTTTTAAAGTCAATGTTCATTTTGAATTAGAAACATTATGATACGTAGTAATAATAATTTCTGTCCGAGGATGTGGTTCGGTGGATGCTTGCTGAGCATACCCAATACTCTGACCTAAGTTTTGCTATTGAATAGCCACAAGTATTGGAAGACCCTGCTTTTTAAGGTCACAGTCCAGATCGCTCTCATGAGCTCAGAATGGAGGATGCCCTTTCTCATTGGGGAGCTTTCTTTTTTGTTTCCCCTCTGACTGAATTTATCTGGAGAGTGTCTTTATTACAAGCCCTACCCATGAGGGAAGTCATGTAGCCCATAGCTAAACGGAGGTTCAACATCCTTTCTCTTGATAAAAACCTGCCCAACATATATCTGGATATCCTGAGATGTAAATAAAGTGTTCCTGGCACCTCAAGTACCAGCCAGCAATGTACTCCTGCCCTGGGAACCTTCCACATATTCCACAAGAACTATATAGCCTTCATTCACTCCAAATAAAGGTGAGCTCTCTCACGGAAGCTGGCCCTTGAAGGTTATTCCTTGTTACACATGGCAGACTGAGCCCTCTTCCCCCATGCTGCCCTCCACCTCTGCTCCCCTCACCTTATCCTGGGGGAGGGGATACCCACACACAAGTAACTTTCTTGTTTAAGCCAATTTATTTAAATGAGTCATAATGAGTCTATCATAGTTCATTACTGTTGTCATACAAATACATCAATCATAGAAGATTTGGAAAAATTGTTTTTAATCTATTCACCACAAACAGCACCTTCAACATTCTTATTCAGTAGTGAGAGATATATTTACAAAATAACTCTAAATAAGGAAGAAAAAGAAGAAAGGAGAGCTCATCCTATTAGTATGTTTGAGCATCCAATTTGCAATCTTCATAGCCCTTTTCTATGCATTGTAATCATTCTGTTCTGCACACGGATGAAAAGAAATGAAATGAGAAGCAAATCTAGTTGTTTATATAGTTGACTATACAGCACGGAATTATGCATTAAACAAGCAGACACAAACAGCGTCAAGGTCCAATTATCAGCATTTAATCAGGAATAGTTGCATGGGTTTTCTCTTTGATAAGAGATAAGTTGTGAGATTCTTCTACCTCAACTTTCCAAATACATACTTTTATTCCAGCAACCCCAAAAACACAGCTTTATGGGTAAGACACATTAGAACCACTTGTGAGGGTGAGGTTTAAAGTTGTACATTAGCAACCTGAGTCTGCTTTAAGTGCAAGAGCTGGGACAGAGCAATGGCTGACATGTTGGAGCTAAGGTTTTACTAAGCAACTGCATTATGGATTCTTCATCTTTTCATCAATCAATTTGTTAAAAGTTTTAAAAGAAATATTGACATTAAGCTGTCTACAGAGTAAGGAAATCACTTGGATTCAAAGCTTAAAGT
This sequence comes from Rhombomys opimus, assembly GCA_010120015.1. NCBI lineage: Eukaryota > Metazoa > Chordata > Mammalia > Rodentia > Muridae > Rhombomys > Rhombomys opimus. The sequence continues at coordinate 1,206,558 of REGO01000078.1, forward strand.
ATCTCAGATGTAAATGTTTCCTAATTTTCTACCTAGGAAATTAATACTTATGTATAAATCAACATTTTGACTTAAAAGTGTTCAAAATGCATATGTAAATGATAGAAAGATGTGGAGATCAAAGAGTTCTGAAACATTCATTACATTCCTGACACCATTTGACCTGTCACACCCCTATTCTAAAAAGTTCACAAGATATGGTTCTTCAAAAACACTGTAATCTTATCCCACTAGAGTTCCTGAGTGAATATTGGAAACTCTTAAGTACAATTTAGGCTCAAGACTGACTTAACGACATTTCATGTCTTGAGTCCCAAGGTCAGTTTATTTAGTTTAAATACACCACTAAAACCACTCTGTGTTTTTTCTTTGTTTGCTGTTGTTGAAACAAGGTTTTGTTTGTAGCCAGGGTGGACCGAAAATAGATTTTTTTTTCTTTCTCTCTTAGCCTTTTACATCTTGGAAATTGAAGAGCAAAGGTTGTGCTCTAACTCTCAGGTTAATACTGTTACAGATCCCAGAAATCACTTCTACACCTCAGCACAGGTTCATGCATGCTCATGGTCTTCTTCTTCAAGAATAGCCTACTTCTCTGAATATTCCACACTTGTTTAAGGACCAATGTGAAATGTGTTTCTTACCTTACTTCCTTAAGGTTTACATGGCTGTAAAAACCACCACAACAAATACCCCAAAGCAAAGTGATGATGATGAAAAAGGATATTATGAAAGACACTGCCTTATTTAATTTCAAATTGTACTACAGAGACAGAATCCTTAAAAATATTATAGTACTGCAAAAGTCAGACCCAGATATCAATGGAACAGAATAAAAGATGCAGATGTCCACATAAATACAGTTACCTAAGTTTTGATAATATGATTCCCTGCACTCTGCCGAAAGTTTGGTTATGAGTCTTAGTATCTGCTTTGATACACTGCTAGATGTATCAAAGGCCCTCTGTGGTGGGCTCCTGTCCTGTTACTTGTTTTTTCCTACATCCAATGCCCATTACATTTGTCTTTCTAAGTGAGGATTGATCATCTTACCCGGGTCTTCTTTCTTGTTTATCTTCTTTAGGTGTATAGATTTCATTATGTTTATCATATCTTATGGGTCTATATAAGTGAGTATATATACCATGTGTGTCTTTCTCTTTCTGCGACACCTCCCTCAGAATGATATTTTCTATATCCCACCATTTGTCTGCAATTTTCAAGATTTCCTTGTTTTTAATTGCTGAGAGAATTCCATTGGGGAAAAGAATTAATAGAAAGAATGATAACTGGTCCATGTGACCAATAAAAATAATACTAAATGTTTGTTTATTTATGGGTCATCTGAATGAATTTCCCATAATCCAAGGCTCAGGAAACTTTATGGGGGAGCAGGAAGAGACAATGTAGGAGTTGGCTCAATGGGATGAGAGCTATGAGATGCTAACTTATGGCTACATAATGCATCTGCTCACCACATTGGTTAGTTGTATAAGACCTGCACAAAATCAAGTCAGTCAGAACTACAGCACAGATAAGAGAGAGGTCCCTAAGGCCCCATACCTATCAGAATACTTAAAGCGAGGCTGCTCATGGTCCAATGGATAGCAACAGACCCATGTGTACATAGACAGCACTAAAGACATTGCATAGAAATGTTGAGACAGAGACAGGGTGATGGATGCTAGGAGGACTCGTACAGAGGTAGTGTTGAATGGGTATGATCAATACACATTGTACAGATTGTGGGACATTCAAAAAACAAAAATATATTAAAAATTATTTTTTGTTGTATGTGGGGGGAACAGTAAAGAAATCACAGAAATGCTTGCTCCTTTGGGAATGGTTTTTATTGTGAAGAAGAAAGAGAGAATATCCGAAAGCATCTGAAGGAATCCAGAGAAAATGGGCAATGATATCTGGGAGAGAAGGGAGAATTGAAGAAGAAAATAGCAGAGACTGTGAGATATCAGAGGGGAGAGACAGCAAAACAACCAAACAAATAAATATTTTAAAAAAAGCACTGTGGAATTTGGGAAGCCTGGGATATGATAAGGGCCAGGAAACTAGCATGGGGGCTTTGAAATGTATAATGGGTGCTGTGAATAGGGACTCTAGGAGCTTCAGGTCAGCATAGACTTTTATATAAAACCAATGACGTAATGCAATGGAGATCCATGTTTGTTGTGCCAAGCGGCAATAATTATGACTCCTTTTTGTGGACAGGAAGCTGTTTCAAAATTCTGAAGGAATGCTGGCTTTTATCTAACAACTAGAAAACCTTTTATAGTCCAGACTGAGGTGGATCAAGAATATCATTTCTGGATATATGTACCTCCTGAGATTTAACACTTGGTTCTAAGGATTTTCCTCTGAACATTCCCATAGGCAAGACTACAGCTTTCACATGATAGTGAATATATGAATTTATCTTTGCCAAGGCTTGGCAATTGTGAAACTTCATTTTGTGCACTAGAAATAAGATGACAGTGTGGAGAGAATGTGGAACTGTTAATGGTTAGCATTTGTTCATTGCTGGTAAAGGTGGATAGAAAGTAGCCAGCTCTAGACAAGACAAAGCTGGCTTGATAGTACATAATTGTTTATAAAACATTTCTGCATTGTACAGGTAAACGTGAACTGCAAAATTATGGATGTGAGTCTCAGTGTGAAGATGTTTAATACCTTGTCTGATTTGTTTCATTATCATTTCATATGCTCAAAATAAATGTGTTTACTTGAATGTAAAATGGTTTCTTCAAGAAATAGAAAGGGCAATAAATAGATTTATACCTCTATAATGTACTGTGGGACTTACAATTCCTAGTATGTTCATTTCAGTCTAGCAGCACATGTAGGAATGGGTAGCAAGCCAAAATTTAAAATTTGAGCTCTTTTAATGTGTAGAGTGGCCTACAACGTTGACTAACTCAAACTTATCAACATGCTAAAATTTCTCTGAGTTACTTATACTTAAACTAACTCCAACATTTTCAGTATTCCCTTGTATTGGCCAGGAGACCTAAGGAGGAGCAGTTGCCATTGTTTGCCTTTCTGATGTTAGCATAATATGGAGGTGAGGCCCCAAGCCAATTCTGATGGAGGACCACCTAAGCCACTCTCTGAAACAATACCAGTACTATATATTTATTGTAAGTCTTAATTAAAGGAAGAAACACATTAGACTTTGCAAGTTAGGAACATGAAACTGTAGGAAGTTGACAAGTAATTGTGTCAGTATTCAAACCTACCCACCAAGTCCTGCTTATATGTTAAGAAACACTCCCTTATCAAAGAAAATCTACAGAGTCTGTGCTTTCTCAGTGATGTCATGGTGCCTGCTCTAATAGTCTTAGCTGCCTTTCTCTCAGAGTTTCAGTGTCACTGTCTTGTCATACCTCCCTTCTCCCTCCTCTCCTTCAGCCAATGTTACCTTTCAGCTTCATTTCACCCACTAACACCCAATATCATATTAAAGCATCAGGGAGAAAACTTTGCCTCATTTGTACTTTCTTATTTTTACTGCATTTTATATACATTCTTGATTTCCATTTATGAAATTAGGCATTTATTACATGTTATATGCATACTCTTTTAATACACATATTACTTTATTACTGCATGAAGGATGGAATCCTTATGGTTTTAAAAATCAATCCTCCCTTAGAAAGACAAATGGGATGGACATTGGAAGTAGGAGAAAACAAGTAACAGGACAGAGCCTACCACAGAGGGCCTCTGAAAGACTATACCTAGCAGTGTATCAAAGCAGATGCTGAGACTCATAACCAAACCTTCCGCAGAGTGCAGGGAATCTTATGAAAGAAGGGGGAGTTAGTATGACCTGGAGAGGACAGGCACTTCACAAGGACCTAATTTATCTGGGCACAGGGGTCTTTTGTGAGACTGTATCTCCAACCAAGGACCATGTATGGGTAAAACCTAAAACCCCTGCTCGGATGTAACCCATGGTAGCTCAGTATCCAAGTGGGTACTCTAGTAAGGGGAACAGGGACTATTTCTGACATGAACTCAATGGATGGATCTTTGACACACACACAATCCCGCCTGAGGGAGAAGTAGCCTTTCTAGGCCACAGAGGTGGACTCTGCAGCCAGTCCTGAAGAAACCTGATAAGTTAGGGTCAAATGGAAGGGGAGGAGACCTCCCCTATCTGTGGACTTGGAAATGGGCAGGGAGGAGAAGATGGATTGGGAGGGACTGAGAGAGCCGGCTACAGCTGGGATACAAAGTTAATAAACTGTAACTAATACTTAAAAAAATAAAATTAAAAAAAGAAAAAAATAATAGAATATATATTCACGAGAATTATAAACTGTAGTGGTAAAAAGGTTAAATCAAATAAGCACAAACTCTTTTGCCTAGGATATTATTTTTCCATATATAACTTTCATTCTCCATTCAGCAGGGGCCTGGATTTTGGCGGTGGCCTGGAACTTGGCTTCTGGACAGAGAATGGCAGTTCCATTTCTTTCAGGAATGGTGAGGGCACTTTAAGACAAGACCCTTGGTGCACTTGGCCAGGATGTGGAAAGAAATTTCCACTTAGTGTTACAGTTTAGCTCTTATAGAATAAGACTGATGGTGGACATGGAAATTTGAGCATACCAAAGCCTATGACTATACCAATGTGTCACAGGTGCTGTGCTGAGCACCACAGGGGTCTAGGTGAAAGCATGTTCATGATGGGCTTGCAGCTGAGACACATGCCTGGTGAGACCAAGTATCAGCGGGCCAGCATGCAGGTCTGGTGAGTAGATGCCCTGTGGAGGGAAAATGATGAATCTCAGGCCGTGGTAGAAGGCTGATGGTATCATGCAGCATGCAAACCCAACACCTTTATTTGAAATCAAGAATTTATAAACCTTGGGCAATGGAGGGATTTCGAGGATGAATGTGTTTGATTCACTGGGGTTAGAGGGTCAGGGATAGTGGATTTACGTGTAGTGGCACAGTGCCTCATTTTCCATATAGTAGCATGGTCCTATTACAAGAAGGAGAACACAGTATTTAACTATCCTATGGGTGGGAGAATCTCCAAGTACAATTGAAAGTCACTGCTGAAGACTAAGGTCTTTAGCAGAGTAGGTTATTTCTAGGAATAGATAGCTTGCTAAACCAGTTTGTTTCCTTACCAGGAAAGGGTTTGGTCTTTCATCTTCCCTGATGGCTATGTGATGATCCTTACAAGATCCGGGCAGACTATTAAACCCCACTGAGAAAAGAGTCTGCCATCATTGACGGAGCTCAAACAAATGTCTGTCCACACACGACACACTTAATCTAGCAAAGCACCAAATATAACTTTCTTTATTGAAAATATACAAGCTAAGAAACCTTTATTTTTTTTCTTTCCTGTAGGCAGACAGAATTTAAAACCCTCAACACATAAAAGCATTTCACATTGGCATCTGCTTTATTTTATAGTCAAGGAAGCCAAGATACGGTTGAACACATGGCTAATTCATAGGAAACCTGGCATTTGAACACAGCCTGATGCTGAACTTTCATTCTTACCCACCATGTTCTATGGTATCTTACCTATTTTGGATTTCTATCCCCTTAACATAATTAGAGCCTCCCTGCTTCAGAGCCATGGGCACAGGACAATGGCTTTGCTGAACCAGAAAAATTTTATGTACTCAATACCTTAGGTTAAGAAACACTAATAGCCTTCACTCCTGTGGACTTTTGTCTCCATCATAGATTCTTAGTATATGATAAAACAATTAAATAATATACACTGATGAGCGTTTTAGGTTCAGGCCATTACCAGATTGGTAGGCCAATAAGAGCTTTTTATGCAAATGCATGAAAGATAATTATAATCTGCCAAAGAATTTTCTTCTAGGTCTTAACATTAAGTACAATGGCATCACACAAGGGTGATCATGCAACATTTTGGTGGTGGGGTAGAGACCATGATTTTAATACTCTCTTATATCCTGACATCAAGGAACATGTTTGATCTGTGTGAACATAATCTTGCCTTGATGTTTGACATCTGAACTATTCTGAATCAAAGTAACTCCCACTCAAATAAAGCCACATACAGAATGTTACAATATAGAATTGCATTTTGTAGTAAAAGAAAAAACGAAACCTAAGTGTGCAGATATTAAGTGGGGACCTGTTTTCTTTTGCATTCCTACATTTTGAATGGGAAAATCAATGGTTTCCACATTTCAAATGTCAAAAATAGATTTATTGTCATTATCATTCATATGAATTAGAAACTGCTTACATCTAAGATACATGAATGATGGTAATATAATTAGAATGCATACAATACAGATTTTTCTAATGTCCTTGTCTTTAGAACTTTGGATCCTAACACAAATCTCTGAACTGGGTAATGTGTGGGTGGATGTGACAAATTATCACAGCGCCTCCATTTGGATTTGTACCAATGGAGAAATGGGAGACAAAAAGATGGAGATTTTAAGAAACCTGCATTATAATTGATAGAGGTTGTAAAAAAATCGAATATTTGGGTCAAATGCCAGGCTCCTCTTGGATTATCCTCAAAGCAATTGTTGAAGAACTTGAGCAGCATGAGACTGGAGACTGGATAGTGTGCTTGTATCTAAAGAAACAATTCCAAGTACAGTAATTCTCAGCATATTATCTGAGACTTTTCACAGACACCCACAAATTCAGATATCTTCACAAGGGAATAAAATTAAATCCTATTAAACAGTACTCTAGAGAAACAAGCAAAATAGCAGTGGTTTGGATAGCATCAATATTTTTAAGTCAGCAAAATAAAAGACAGATTAGGAAATGAGGAACTCAGTGGAAGTTACGCTTCTGTTCAGGAGGAAAAATTGTGCAGGTAGGGTCTCTGTTCTAGGAATCACAGTATACCATCTGCCCTAAAGGGTGGTGTATAGAACAGACAACGGGAATGGGGAAAAATGAAACACATTCTTTGCTGGCCTGAGGTTGGACTGCCATTGCTACGGATAACTAAAGATGGTAGTTAAAGAAAAAATAGAATAGTCCGAAGGTGTATTTGAGGGGTGGCAAATACATTGCCCAGTAAGGAAACTAGAGAAACCGCACAGTATGTGGGTAATTTCTTGCTTAAGAAATAAAGTGGCAGGAGTACAGTAATGATAAGGAAATCTAAAATTTGCTGCACATGTTTGAATCCAGACGAAATGCTGCTCAGGTCAAACACATGTGCAGCTGTCTCACTCCAGTACATAGCTTATTCTCCATATGGGCCCCACAGTAACATTCAAGTTATCAGGGACTTCCAGTGGCATAACCCTTACAATAGATAGACTTTAAATGAATCCCTTTCCCACACCCTTGGTACCAATAAGACTGCACATTTCTATCTTGAGATGCAAGATCCCTTCTTATGCTCCCGAGGAATGAGAACCTAAAGATGCTGTCTCGCACGGTCACCAGGCTCTCATGAGACTCGGTTGTGGTTTACTAGTAGAATGAGCACTAAATAATGCACTAACTAATAAGTCATTATCAATATTTTAATCCAAAATTCACGGCGAGGATGAATAATTTATGAGTTCTTAAGAAAACCAACAATATATTGATGGATAAATTCATAAGCTATAAAACATGGAATCCTAGTTGGGTTATAAGAAAAAGAATTTTCTGAAGCACAACAACACAAGTCTTATTGCTTTTATCTTTCAACTATTGTGAACAGTGAGTGTAAGCACACAGTTGAGCAGAGCAGAGAGAGATCAGTGGTGCTAGTGAATCCACACCTATAAAGGACTAGATACTTGTAGGTTAACACAAGTTTTTTGGGATTATATTTGTATTGTATTGTATTGTATTGTATTGCATTGCATTGTATTGTATTGTATTGTATTGTATTGTATTGTATTGTATTGTATTGTAAAAAAGCTGAGGCATACAAATTCATGAACTGAAATGTCTACCACCAATCCAATGATATTTACACACTTTCATTGACAAAAAAAAAAGTGGGAAAGGTCAATAAAGCGTTTTTGCACTTTAAATTCAAATAAACACATAAATATTTCCAGATCACATTTAGTTTTCTGTATGTCCTCATTTCTACACTATCACATTGTCAATTACCATTTTTCATGTTACACAAAGATAACATAAGCATCTGACTCCAAATATTCACATTGTATCAAATCTTCACAGATAAAAATGCCAACAATATATTTTAGGTAACTTGTCTCCCTTTCTTTCTTTCTTTTGTTTGTTTCTTTAATTTTGTTTTTGGTTTTGTGTGTTTTGGTTTTGGTTTTGATTTTTTTGTTTGTTTTAATTTATTCTTCTCTCATATACTACATCCCTACCACAGTTCTTGCTCCCTCTTCTTCTCCCCATCCCTCCCTACATCTTCCCACTTGCCAAAATCCATTCTTCTTCTCTTTTCCTTCATAAAAAGAGGCTTCTGAGAATATCAAGAGAATATGACATAACAAGTTACAAAAAGACTAAACATATACCCTCATGTGAAAGCTGGACGAGATAACCAAAGATGAAGAAAAGGGTCCCAAAAGAAAGCAAAGGATTCAGAGGAATCCCCCACTCCCACTGTGAGGAGTCCCCCCAAAGAAACCATCAAGCTATATAAGCATCACATATATGCAGAGGACCTAGCTCCAACCATACAGGATCCACGATTGTCAGTTCAGTTTCTGTGAGCCCCCTACAAACACTCGTTAGTTTATTCTGTGGACCATGTTCTTGTGATTTTTTTTTAACTTTACATTTTTATTGAAGCCCCATCCCATCTCCTCTTTCCAGTCCCACCTTTCCTTTCTTCCTCACCCCTTCCCATTTTTCTCAGAAAAGGGGAGCACCCTCTCCCATCCACACTAGCTCATCATGTTGCATCAGGACTGAGCACATCTTCTCTCCCTATGGCCTGGAAAGGCAGTCTCACCAGGGGAAAGTGGCCAAAAAGCTGGCAAGTGAGTTTTTGTCCTATGCAGTCCCCACTTCCCTTACCAGAAGACCCACATAAAGCCTAAGCTGCCCATCTGATACATCACATCTTTATAGGGGCCTAGATCTAGTTCCTGCATGGTTCGTGATTGGCACTGCAGTCTCACTAAGCCCCTCTAGGCTCTGGTTAGTTGGCTCTGTTGGTCTTCTTGTCACCTCCAGTTCCTTCCTTTTTTCCCTCCTTCAACTTTTCCACAAGACACCCTATGTATCACCAAATGCTTGCCTGTGAGTCTCAGCATCTTTTTCTTTTGAGATGCTGCTGGGTAGAGCCTCTCAGAGGACAACTCTGTCAGGCTCCTTTCTGCAAGCTTAGCGGAGTATTGTTCATAGTTTAAGGAGTTAGCACTCTCCAATAGGGTGGGTCATTGGTTTGACATTGCTTCAGTCTATACTCTATCTGTTCTGTATTTATCCCTGCACATCTTCTAGGCAGGGTAAATTTAGGGTTGAAATTTTTGTGGGTAGGTTGGTGTTCCCCTCCCTCTGCTATGAGACTAGTCTAGTTAGAGGGTGTCCTCTTCAGTCTCTATGTACTCTGCTGCTAGGTGTCTCTGCTTGAGTCCTCCTCATATCCTCCTAGCAGCCTACTCTGACTTAGGTCTCCAGGTTGTCACAGAGATACACCCCACCCTCAGTTTCTCTTTTTTCTACAGGTCTTCTATTTACTCACCTTAGGCCTGACCTCCACCCTCTTAGCTCTCTTTGGCCCGCTCCTACCTTGTTCCCTTTCTTCAACCACTATCTCTGTCTATTCTATCTCCCTCTCCAAGTGAGATGTACACATTCTCCCTTGGATCCTTCATGTTACAGATCTTTTTTGGGTCTGTGCCTTCTAGTATGCTTATCCTGTACTATATGTCTAAGATCCACTTAAAACTGAGTACATAACCATGTGTGTCTTTCTGGTCTGAGTTCCCTCATTCAGAATGATCTTTTCTAGTTTCATACATTTGCTTGTAAATTTCAGGATTTTTTTTTGTTTTCAATAGCTGAGTAGTATTGTGTAAATGTGCCACAGTTTTCTTATCCATTCTTCAGTTGAGGGACATGTAGGTTGTTTCCAGATTCTGCCTATTGTGAATAAAGCTGTTGTGAACATACTTGAGCAAGTGACCTTGTTGTATGGTGGTGTGTGCTTTGGGTATATCCCAGGAGAGGTATAGATAGGTCTTGAGGTAAAGCTATTCCCAATTTTCTGAGAAAGTTCCAGATTGATTTCCAAAGTAGTTGTACAAGTTTATACTCCCATCAGCAGTGGAGGAGGGTTCCCCTTTCTCCACACCCTCATCAGCAAGTGATGTCACTTGAGACTTTGATCTTAGCCATTGCTATTTGCAGATGATGTTATAGTGTACAGAAGGAACCCCAAAATTTCAACCATAGAACTCCTACAGCTGATAAATAGCTTTAGCAAAATGGCTGGATACAAGATTATTTTTAAAAAATAAGTAGCCCTACTGTACACAAATGACAAACAGGCTGAGAAGGAAATTAGGGAAACTATACCCTTCTCCAAAGCCACAAATAATATAAAGTATCTTGGTGTAACTCCAACCAAGCAAGTGAAAGACCTGTGTGGCAAGAACTTCAAGTCTATGAAGAAGAAATTGAAGAAGATATAAAATGATGGAAAGATGTCCCCTGCTCATGGATCAATATGATTAACATAGGAAAAATGGCCATCTTGCAAAAAGCAATCTACAGATTCAATGCAATTTCCGTCTGAATACTAACACAATTCTTTATAGACCTTGAAAGAACAATTCTAAACTATATATGGAAAAACAAATAACCCAGAATAGCTAAAGCAATCCTAGTGACAGTAGAAGAACTTCTAGAGATATCTCCATCCCTGACTTTAAGCTGTGCTACAGAGCAACAGTAATAAGAACTACATGGTACTAGCATAGAAATAGAGTAGTTGATCAATGAAATCAAATCAAAGACCCAGAAATAAACCCACATTATTATGGTAATTTGATTTTTTTCAAAGAAGCCAAAACCATACAATGGGAAAAAGACAGTATCTTCAATGATTGGTACTGGTCTAACAGTAGAAAAATGCATATTGATCCATATTCATCTCACTGCACGAAACTCAAATCCAAGTGGATCAAAGGCCTCAGTATAACACCAGATACACTAAATCTATTATGAGAGAAAGTGAGTAAGAGTCTTAAACTCATTGGCACAGGAGACAACTTCCTGGACAGAATGCAAAGATCAACGATTAATAAATTGGACCTCTTGAAACTGAAAAGCTTCTATAAGCAAAAGACACTGTCAATAGAACTAAAAGTCTACAAACTGTGAAAAAAATCTTCACCATCCTACATCTGACAAAGGGCTAATATTCAAAATATACTCAAGAAATTAAACACACATACACAAACAAACAATTTAAAAAAATGGGGCTCAGAGAAGCACTTAAAGGAATGCTCAACTTTCTTAGTCATCAGGGAAATGAAAATCAAAACGACTCTGAGATTCTATCTCACACAGGTCCCAAGGGCTAAGATCTTTTGATGCTCTTGACCCCTCTACTTATACTCTCTTCAAACATGATTTGGTGCATTCAAAGGAAGGAATATCTCTTGACCAGGAAGATTTTCAAAAGCACGAGTGTCTGTCATACTCTCAGACAGAAGGGGAAATATCAGCAACATCATGAGCTCTGAGCAGAAAGAAGCCTGAACTCCACATACATGTGATTTCAAAACAGTTGTTCTTGGATCATGTGCTCCCCTGATTAAATTAAAGTTAAATGAAATATTTAATTTGATTATTCATTTATTCAAAATTGTCATGGTATAGTTTAAGTTGTTCAGACCTATTTGCAGTATAATATGAAATGCAAGTTTGCCAAAAAAGTCAATGTTCTTAATTTTTATTATGAAAGTTTAGCACTGGAGAAAGGGATTTTCAGCACAAGTGTGTCTTCAGTGTTATATCAGCCAACTGCTTACATTATGCTAATGAAGACATCATCAGTCCTGTAAGATGTGCACTGGGCATCATTTTGCAATAAGCAGAAACAAAAGTCCATCAATTTTGGTATTTGTCAGTTGCTATTCTCCCAACAATAACAGCAAGGAATAGAAAGCGCAAAGGTGAGAAATACATGATTTTTAAACTGTCTTATTTGGGGTTCTTTGTGGGAGCTCATTGGCAAGGCCGGCTGACGCAGGATTTCAAAGGCAATTAGGGTGAATCAGGCTGCACAATATCCCCAAGGGCTAGTTTGAAGATACCTGTGCAAGATGCTCTTTTTCTCCTCCTGCTAACCCTGCTTGCTGCCACATCTAGCAGCTGCTTTATTTTTGACAATTCGTCACTCCTGAAAAATGTTTGCAAGCAGTTTGGATAATTTCCAATTCATTCTTGCAGGAAATGAGGATTTGTTCCCTCACTTGGGATACCTGCTGCTAGGTTTATTCACTAATAAGCATGATAAATGTTTTAGCCTTTGATCAGTGCTAATTTAACAAGTAAGCTTCTCAAAAAAAAAAGTCTTTGAGGCTCAGGGGCTCAAGGCGGCACACAAGTTGGAAATATGATTGATTGCGTTGCTGTGAGAAATTTCCATAAAAAAACTTTTTATCACACTGCTCTGTTCTGAACAATTAAATCAAAAATGAAAGATAGTTACCCTCCAAAGAAGGACAGAGTCAGCTTGGCAAACTTTATAAGATATTATTTTTTAACTGGCTCAGGATAATTTTTCAAAGAAATAGTTTTCTTATCAATTTTGCTGCATATTACTGTATTCACAGACTTAAAAAAAATCAACCCTTGCTTACCATTTTCAAACATCAGTCTTTCCCCTTTCTTACCAGACCTTTAAGTAGTATTTTAAATAAATTTTAGTGTAAAGTGCATTATGGAAACAGATCAAAGCAAAGGGAAAAGAAATTGATGCCTTGAGTTTGGAATCTAGTAGCCCAGAAGAGATTCCAGCCTAATTTCATGCTGTAATAAAGAAAAATTCTTGCCATTTGCTCAATGAAGACCAGTCCACATAGAGATTAGTAGCCACCAAAGAAGACAGGAAAAGTGAGTGGACACGACGGTGACAGATTCCTGGGCTCTATATCAAGTGCTGAAAGGTCCCCCAGACAACAACAGAGATGTTGTCTACAGTTAAAATAGACCAGGTTTACACTTTATTGTGAAGTAATGCTGAGACTGTATGTTAGCTGAGTTCTTAGTATACTGAATCTCCTGTGATAAATTGTATCTGGTGAATTTTCCAAATATCTAATTTTTGAAAACAGTGAAGGATGCAAAAGTAAATGCATCACAGAGGACCACAAAACAATGCAGCATGCTGTTCTCCATGGATGATAAAATGATATGAAGGTATAGCATGGGAATGAGCTACTCATCACTGATTTAATCTTCCTGTGGTTTGATTTTAGTTTTACAGTACTAGGTGAAATGCAAAAATTTTACATCTATCTTATTTTCACATGTAACTTTTTTTCTATTATTATTTAAAAATTGTACAAGACATTTTGATCATAGTCTTACCATACACCTGTTCCTCCCAGATTCTCCTAGTACAAGCATACCTGTTTTTGTGTTTCTCAGAATAAGTAATAAGAGATTGGTAAGTAAATATTATAGAATTGTTTGTGTGGAGCTGAGTGTGTGTAGGCAAAGTCTAAGGGCACAGAGCTCTGTGGACTTCATGCTACATAACAGGAGAAGAGGTAGGCAGAAGAGCGACGGTTGCAAATGTTTCTCCTTCTTACATGCTTTGTGGAAGAGCGGCAGCATTTAGCAGTTGCTAAACTCTTTGTTCTATAACAAATCATATAAAGTATTAAGTTTATCATATATCATGTGATAATTATTGTGTGGATAGAAATTATTGTTGCATATACACATAGATAAGTAAGCCAGCAAAAGCTATTCTATTCTCTGTTGACCTTGCACTAAGGTCCCTGCCTTGGCTTGCTTGGAGATAGACTATATATCCTGTCAACTGAAATAAACCCTTTCATCTCCAAGTCACTTTGACCAACATTTTATCACAACAACAGAGAAGCAAACTAAAATAGACTTGGTGTGCTATTAGTATGTGACAATTCAACAGTATGAACACTAGACACACTATCACACTCTACTTACTGGCAAAATTGTCCCACTATAGGTCCTGATAGTTGTTTATAAAATTATTCTTATCATTGAATTACAGCCTGAAAAGTTATTTATGGAATATGATCAAAATTTTCAAATATTTAAAATCATACCACTTTGCCTATTTAGGAAAATCTATCTTATGGGGCTACACTGTCCAAATAGATAAGGCTTTATAACTGGATTCTCTGAGGAACATTATCATCACATTAATATAAAATATAGTTATTTTGGCCTCAAAACTCATGAAAACTGAATTTTAAAGTTGAGCATAAAAAGACAAAGGCAAGTTAAAGACAAGTAAATATATAAACTACAATTTATCATTAATTAGATATGCAAAGCCCCAAAATTTGGAATGACCCTATGTACCACAAGTGTGAATCTATGGATTCACCCACTGATTATGAAAATTACAGAATCACAATAAATTACAACAATGGAATATAAGAAGATTTTACATAACTCCACAAAAGCCCTTGACATAGCACCGTACGTCTTGGAATAAGTAAACTAAGGATACTGAGGAATGAATACACTGTTGGAAAGATGGAGTCATTCACAGACAGCGCAGTTATGAATGCAAGATAATACAGTCAGTATTGCTTCCCACTGAGTAACACTGAGAAAGAAACAACATGTGCATTTTCAGCTGAAAAGGCGATTCTAGTTCAAACTTCACTAGCAGCATATGAAGTCTACATAGAAGGAACTGAGACAATGGTTATATTAGCAAAGCAATGTTGGTCGCTGCTTTGTGATGGAGTGATGAATTTCACATGCATTGACAGAGCACTACAGGGGCAGAAAGGAATGATGTGCAGCCTTCTTTAAATTTAGTTTTTTTATATTAATTACAGTTTATTCACTTTGTATCCCAGCTGTAGACTCCTCCCTCATGCCCTCCCAATCCCACCTTCTCTCCCTCATCTCCTCCCATGCCCCTCTCTAAGTCCAATGATAGGGGAGTTCCCCTTCCATCTGACCCTAGCCAATCAGGTCTTATCAGGACTGGCTGAATTAGGGTGGTCCTACTGCTAAGAGTTAGCACAGCAAGGCATGATGTTACACACCTTTAATTCTAGATTCTGCATAGAGGCAGAGGCAGGCAGGTCTCTGAGTTCATGGGCAGCTTGGCCCACATAGAGTTCTAGGCAGCCAGGACTGTTTAGCAAAATCCTGCCTTAAAGGTAAACAATAATAACTGTACAAAAGGAAGGTAAGAAACAAATGATAATTCATAGTATTGGACTTTATTTTTTTTAAAAAATAAGATTATAATAAGATTACATCACTTGTCACTCCCTTTTACACCCTCAAATCTTCAGATGTACTTCCTCCACCTTGATCTCTTTCAAAATCATTTACATGTGTATAAATATATATGTGTGTTTATAAATATATATATTTATACACATATAAATATGTATAAACCTTATCACTAGACAATCAACTCAAGGAAACTAAGGAATACTGAAAATGGGAGAAATTGTCTTCCCAATGGAAGAATACAACAGTTGATTATCCAAAATAAAATGGACACTATTTTCTTTTTTTATTACTTATTTGAACAATTTTTCTCATGAATATCAATGAATTAATTTCCAAAAATTGTCTTCAGATGAAGTCTGAAATATGTGCTATCATGTGATTTAAAAACAATCTGTAATGAAAGCGAGCCACGTGATGACCCTAAGTGGAAGTATTCTAGACAAAGGGGCATTGAAGCAATTTTTCTAATTTTTTTGATATCCAGATGTATTATTTTAACATAAATTTAATATTTTATGCGATTAAAACCAAACTTTAACTGACATTTTATTTAATTTTTAAATTGAAACACCATTCTCTGTCTTATATAATTTATCTTAGGAAAAAAATCTAAATAAACTAGAAAGTAGAACTTTCCCATTATGGCTATTAAAAATATCAATAAAAATGGAAGGCCTTTTCCATGCAAGTGTACATTTTCACATAATAACAAAAATAACTTGGTTATCACACATCACATAAAAATTGGTATTATTAAATTTTTTTTAATAATACTCAATGAAGATACCTGATAAAACAGGATCAGATGAATGGGGGGAGGTCCCCCCCTATCAGTGGACTTGGAAAGGGGAACAGTGGTGATGAGTGAGGGAGGGAGGGACTGGGAGGGAATGAGGGTTCGGGGCATGGCTGGGATACAGAATTAATAAAATGTAACTGATAAAAAGAAAAAAAAAAAGAAAAAAAAATTTTAAAAAGTTATTTATTTTTTACTAATTACAGTTTATTTACTTTGTATCCCAGCTATAGCCCCTTCCTCTTCTCCTCCATGCCCCTCCCTAAGTCCACTGATAGGGAAGTCCTCCTCCCCTTTCCTGAGATTTCACCTTACACCTATCACAATGGCCAAGATAAAAAACCCAAGTGACAATACATGCTGGCGAGGTTGTGGAGACAGGGGAACGCTCTTCCATTGCTGGTGGGAATGTAAACTTGTACAACTACTTTGGATTTCAATCTGGTGCTTTGTCAAACAGTAAGAAATAGTGCTACCTCAAGATCCAGCTATACCACTCCTAGGCATGTATCTAACAGATTCTCAAGCATACAACAAGGACATTTGCTCAACCATGTTCATAACAGCTTTACTCGTAATAGCTAGAATCTGGAAACAACCCAGATGTCCCTCAATGGAGGAATGGATACAGAGATTGTGATACATTTACACAATTGCATACTACTCAGCAATTAAAAACAAGGAAATCATGAAATTTGCAGGCAAATGCATTATATATAATATATGAAGAAAAGCAGAAGTCAAAAATATTATTTTTAATAAATATTCTTAAAAATATGATATATCAACCTAGGGTGATTCTAAAACCCCTCATGTAAAGTATGAGCATAGTGACAAATATTTGCAATCACAATGCTGGGTAAGAAACAACCATCTGATCCCTCAGACCAGCATAGTATATGCTAGTCTAGTCTGGCATATTTGGCCACCTCCAAGCTAGTGAGAGACAGTATTTCTAAGGAACAACAGTGGGGCTGCCCTCTGACCTCTACATAGCCACATGCATCCACACACGTGGGCACTTGATATTCACATATGCAGATGCAAACTCAAGAGAAGATGTATGTGTGTGTGTGTGTGTGTGTGTGTGTGTGTGTGTGTGCGTGTGCGTGTGTGTGAATAGAGGGAGGGATACAGTCAGCTTAGAGAAAATATGACAAATTTTATATGTTTTCTACATTAAAAATTATATTTCCTATGGAGACATTTGGATATTCTTCTATTATAAATTATTACATCACTGTTATACATTACCTTTAAATATGGATAAATGTGTGTACTCATCCCTCTTTGTACCATACTTAGAGGTAGAACCTCCTCCAACAAGGCATTTCATGCAGCACTTGTAATTTTTACAGGACTTTTCATTGCCTTCAGTAGAACAAGTAGGTGCTTAAGTCCATGGTCTTGGCACAGTCTGCTTTCCACCTAACGAGCTGTAATTTTATGACAGTAGAAAAATATCCTTTATCATATTCCGTGTTGTATTCACTTGTTGATAAAATGATTTATATACATTGGCTTCACTTCTTGGCTTTTGTCTCCAGAGGAAATCACTTACTTTTTCATAAAGGAATACTGTAAGTAAGACTGTGTACAACATGTCTCTGTTGCATTTCAGATTGGCTTTATGTTTTATAAACCCCAAGGAGCATTAAGAATGCTGGTATGTGGGTTCGAGAAATGGCTCAGTGGTTACAGGCACATTGTTCTTGCAGAGGATCAGTTTGGTTCCCATTACCCACACTGTGCTGCTCACAACTATATGTAACTTTCGTTCTAGGGCCAACTATGCCTCGGCACTCACATGCACAGACCCGTATGCATAGATATAATTTATTTTTATACATATGTAAAAATAAAATAAATCTTTTTTTTTCTGAAGTTCTGTCAATTACAATAAGTGTGAGGCAGAAAGACGATTTAATGGGACATGACCATAGCCATTATTAATTCCTGAAATGTCCTTGTGCGTATCACTACACAGGATTATAAACAACTTGTGAGCCCTAGAAATCATGTACAAAAAGTTTTATTAAAATATGCTTCAATTATATTTTCCTTGCCAGTTCATGTTGCATAGGCAGTGTTTCAGGAAAACTTGGTGTTTTAAGGAAGAAGAGAAAGGGGCAGTTTCATGACAGTCACTGGAGAAACAGCTCTTTCGTTGACAGTTTGGCTCTGAGCCTTAATTTCCACCAGGAAGTTTGGATACTTTCATATGGTTCCAGTTTCTGATTCAGATACAGTTTTCAATTTACTGCATAAGTATACATGTGTATAATAGTTACTTAACACACTAATTTATTTTAATTGTGCTGTACGCTCAACAGAAGCCTTTATGTTGAGCAACATGCAGTTTTATACCAATTAATATTATTGATTTTTCTAAATTTTATATTATTTCCCCTTATTATTTAAATATCTCCTAAACACTTAGTGTTAAATAATTGTGTGGGTGAGAAGCAAGGGATGATCTGAGAGGATCTGGGGAGTTGAAACCATAATCAAAATATATTATATGGAAAAAAAGTCTGTTCTCAATAAAAAGAAAGGAAAAATAATACTTATGATCTATATTATTGATACAACAAAGAGAACAAATGAATTAAACCCAGCAGTCTTCCACAAAGTTTCTGTATAAAACAGTCCTCTCTTTTATCTTTCTTCATCTTCCCCCCACAAAACTTTTAAGAAGTATATTCTACTCTCCTTCCTTTTAGCTATAGAGAGCTTAGCTTTCTACCATCTGTCTTCTGCCTTCACCACTCTGTGAAAGAGTTTTTGAAGTCTATTAATGACTTCAGAAATCCACCTATCTTGTGCCCTAACTGCTTCTGATCTTATCTTAAGTATTTTTCCCATTTGCTATCTCCTTCATGCTACAGTCAATTTCTCACATTGTAGCATTGACTCTCAATTCTCCTCTTTTCTTCCCCACCTTTCTGACCACAAAAGAAAGAAAGAAAACAAAACAAAACAAAAAAATCTATTTCATTGGATCCTTCATATTCTTAAGAAACTTAAAAATAGCTTTGTTAGCATTCACCATCAGCATGTTGGCAATATCATAGGGTTAACAATTGCCTTTCTGTAAATAAAATCTAAGTAGTGATCCCGAATCTATCATGGGCTGAGTGTTAGCACAGAATCTCTCATTCGATACCATCTAGTTTCATTATTCACATGATACTTTAGCCTCCCCTTCCAAAGTGGTTTCTGTGATTCTTCTATATAAGTGCTTCACTTAGCTCTGAGAATGTGGGGACTCACCCAGCCCTCTTCATAATAACCCACCTAGGGTCCCCACCTGCAGTTTTGTTAATACCCTTCTTCCACCCATTTCCACCATCGAATATGTGATTACTCACAGCCCACTCATTATCAGATTGGATGATTCTACTTCTTGTACTTTTCTAATCATACTTTTATTAGAAAAGTGTATTATTTTATAGAATTTTAGTTTGAGAATTTTTAATTATTAGAATTATTTCATACAGCATATCTGCAATATATATCTGAAGTGTTAACCTTATGGTTGAAAAATGCAGTCTCTTTGCTCTGAAGGAAGCAAGAATAAATTATGTGTTTATGTCCTTCTGTTATTAGTCCCAAATCTTTCACAAACCCTTTGTCTGTCTGATTTTTACTCTTCCATGATGTATTCCAAGTGGCTTTTGTTTCCCTAATCTCATTCCTTAGCCCACCTGTTCTGTTCTTCAATATCCAAATTAAATGTTCCTCAGGAAACTTTCAGGAAATTTTCTAAAAGTTGCCACATGAAATAAGTCTCCCTATCCTAAAAAGCACCATTTAAAATGTGTCTGTGTGTGTGTGAGAGAGAGAGACTTCTTACACTTTAACATTCTATTTCATACAGTCTTTGACTTGTGTCATGATGTCTCCTACAAACAATAGATAACTAAGTGTTATGTGGGTATATGTTTGCCTAAATAAGGCACTGAAGGTGTCAAATATATGTGATGAAAAATAAGTTTTAAATGAGCTATTATAGTGATATCAGACTTTTCTAACCAATAGCACAATTTTTCCTTTGAAATAACATTGTTTTCCAGTTGCTAATAGGATGAACAAATTTAACCTGGTAGGCCTTCCTCTGTGCACATGTTTCCTGTATGTAGAAGAACCAAGGCATCTGATGAGACTCATTACATGAACCTTTCTCAGGGGGATCTTAGAATACTTGTCTATCTCATTATATAGACTCATTGATACTATATTCTGTAATTGAAATAAGTTTCCAAAAGTTAATGAATTAGACACACAACTATGAATAGCACAATATTTTCTTTCAATGACAGCTTTGCTGCCTTAAAGACACTGCTGATCAATACTTTGCAGTGGAGTTTTCCTGAGAAGCAGTCTTCCTGAATAGTAACCTTCATGGAGGCTTTTGTTCCAACCAGCGTCCATTACGAAGCGGGAGGGGATGAGAGAGGGGGCTACAGTGGGGATACAAAGCGAACAAACTTTAATTTATAAAGAAGGAAAGAAAGAAGCCAGTGTCTGATGGTGACAGTAGTAAATCTTTGTGTACACACCAGCATCTGCTCTGTAAATGCTCAAGTTCACCACACAAAGGCCAGGCCCTCCGATAGCCCTCTACCAAACAACAGTTCATTTACGTTGAGAACAAGTATAAGACACAGTGCTTCTCAAACACCAATGATCTTGTTAAAATGCTCCATAGAAGAAATCAAGATAGGGAACCTGCTCAAGATACAAAAACTTGCTTTATTGGTAAATGATGGGTTCAGGCATCACAGTTTGTAGCTCATTTCTCCAGTCCTTATGTCTGCTGGGATCACCTTGAGAGTTTCATCACTAGCACCCCTGTTTTCTGTTGTACAGGTACATCCTTTAAGAGCTGGCTGTGGAAATTTTTCAAGCAGGTGATTCGGAGTTGAAGGTATACTCTTCTACATAGCTTTTATTCAGTGGTTATTTTTCACTGGACATGAGGATGTGAACCCGAAGCATTGTCATATGTGCAGGTACTGACCAAGAGAACAAAGCAGAATACTGAAATGATCTACCTCAGTAAGACCCTTCAGCTTCTCTTATATACAAAGTATATGTGATAAATAGAAGCTTATCTTATATACACCATTTGTGGGCCTATAACTGTTAAATATTTTTATCCTTTATATAATAATTATTGACAGTAAAACCAAGACACAATAGAAATTCATAGAAGCAAATCCGCTTAGGGCAGTGGTTTTCTTTTCTAGAGAATTACCAAAATTAAAGTACTAGGTTTTGAAGTCACTGAGGCCATTTTCTTGAAGAGGACTATGGGACATCATCTTCTCTTTTCTTTCTGGTTTATAATGAGGTAACAGTTTTATGCCACCATGTATTTCCAGCATGCTATGCTGCATGTCTACAGGCCCAAAACAGTGAAGACAATTATTCATGTACTCACTTTTTAAAAACTCTGAGCCAAAACATACCTTTTTTTCTTTGTAAGAACATTACTTCTGTATATGTTACAGTGCTTCAAAAGGAACTGGCACATGAGAATAGAGAAAGTTTCCTTCAAGTTCATCACAATAAAAATGACATAAATTTTATGTATATTTATGTATGTCTGATAATATTGACAAATTAAATATACATATTCATACATGCATAGATGCATAGATGATTGATAGTTAAATAGATAGATGATAGCTAGTCTCAGAAGAAATTTGTTTTTGATGCAGACAATGATATAGTACAGCACTGAAGACAGAAAACTACTCTGCAGCTGTGATGTCAGGGTTTCAAATACAGCTCTAGTGCCCAGTCTATTTGTGAAACGGGCCAGCTGTTTAGCTGATAATACTAATGTGAATGCACAAACAGTTAACATCTATAAAAACTCTGCCAGGCAAGTAGAAATTAATATAAAAGTGTTTTTAAATGAGAAAATATGCATATATACATATTTTAAAAGATGCAATCACAGATCTTCATGATATTTTTTTAAAATTCCAATTTAATTTTTTTAAATGTTCTTTGATTTTCTTTTTTTTTTTTTTAAGAGAGCTGAACACAAGCCACAAGACTGTATCCCTGCCTACAGGTGTTTCACTAAACACACAAAACTGGGTTAAAATTTCCATTAATCTTTAGTAGGCTTTTATTTTCTTAGTTCAGAATATGTGTCTACTGGAGTCAAATTGCCAGAAAAAAAAAGAAAGAAAAGCAAAATAAAATCATCATTTTTTCTGAGCCTCTGCTTGTCATGCAGAGTAATCCTGAAATAATCCCCCATTCTACCCCAAAGGAAAGGGAAGAGTTTAGAGAGCTGCTTTCATTATTTTTTTCACATCCATCTTCCTATCCTTTTTTCAAGTCCCAGTCAGACCCCTACACTGAAATCCTGAAATACATCAAGAAAGGCAGGGATGATGTGGGAAATAAGTGGAGACTAAATCCTCACATCTCTCCTCACTTCAAAATCCCCTGCAAAGACTTCCTTAGCACACAGTCTTCTTTAGTCCCTTGAAGAATTTGGATTCATGGTCTGAAGAATGATGTTGATGGAACTGAAAAAGTTTGAGGGCAGAATTGAAGCCCAGTCTATATAGCCAAAAATATCGTATCATAAGCACAACAGCTTCATTTCTAACTGTAAGGCATACATGTTTTGATATAGATATTTTAAGGCAACTGATTACTGAAAACATCCATGTTTTTTTTTTTTTTTTGCTTAATGTTCAACATTAACTTTGTTTTAATTATCACTGCAGACAACTTTAGAATAAGGAGGTTGAAGCTTTAATTAATGAAATAATTTTAATTATGGAGTTGAAATGGCTTGCCAGATTAGATTCCTTTTGGAGTAGAATTAGGGTTTCCACTACATTTTGTAAAGCGTTGTGGTGGTTTGACTGATAAACTCTCTCCTGTCCTGTGCTCCTTGTAGTCTCTGTGATTTGAATGCTTGTTCCTGAGTTGGTGGCCCTGTTTGGAGAAGTTCAGGAGATGCAGCCTCCCTGAAGGAAGTATGTCACCGGGCATGGGTTAAGCTTAAAGAGCTGAACCAGTTTGAATTTGTTCTCTGATACCTGCCTGTGATTCAAAATGTGGCTACTCAGCTGTTCCCTCCCCAGCCCTTAGAGCTTGCTGCCAAGCTTCACGCTATCGATCAGGATGAATTGCTAATCTTCTGGAACCAGAAGTTTCAGATACACCCTTCCATCTCCAAGTTGTCTTCCTCATGATGTTTTAACTCAGCAATAGAAACATAACTTAGACGGCCTTCTGCCAGAGAGCTGCAGGCTCCAGGGTTTCATTACAAGGCGTGTTTCAATGCCTTAGTCTTCTACTCAGTTTTGCTTTAGTCTTGTCTGAGGATTTGATTTATAACTCTACATGGATCTCAGTTTCCTGTTAAGAATAAAAGTACACATTGTTGGAGCTGAATGAAGTGATTTTGAGATCCAAAGTAACAGATTTCACCTAGAGTTTTATCATAACATGCATAAATCTTGTTTTTCTTTTCTTTTGATCAAGGCTAAACTCTAGCAAAGTCAAGCCTTTTGGATGGAGATACATAGGAAGTGAATGACTAAAGATGATTTGAGAAATGGCTAAGGAGCTAGAATGTGAGCCTGTCAGGAGTATATTCAAAGAATGAGGCTGATGCTCTGTCTTTGTTCCTGATAAGTATGTTGGTATAATTTTGACATCCAGCTTTCGGGGTGATTTCATATTTTAATGCTACACATTTTGTGTGTGTGTGGATGTGTGCATGTGTGTGTGTTTTGTTAAAAGATGGTCTCTGAACAAATTAAATCAACCTGGTCTCCATTCTTTAGAAATGATGAATGAAGTGTTCTACAACTTCGGGTATGTGAGCCTTAACTTAATGATGGGAACATCTAGAGTCATGAAAATTTTTCTGTGTTTTGTATATTTTTGTTGTTCTTTTCCAGTTTTTTTAAAATAATTTTTATTTTTCTATATTGGTCATGGGTTATTTACTTTGTATCCTAGCCGAAGCCCCCTCCCTCTTTCCCTGTCAATTACAACCTCCCTCCCTCTTCTCCTCCCTGCCCCTTTCCAAGTCCACTGATAGGGGAGGTCTTCTTCCCCTTCCATCTGACCTTTGCTTACCAGGTATCTTCAGTACTGGCTGCCAAGTTCTCCTCTGTGGTTTAGCAAGACTGCTCTTCCTTTGGGGGGTGGGGGGGCAGGGAGGTCAAAGAGCCAGCCATTGAGTTCATGTCAGAAATAGTCCCTGTTCCCATTACTAGGGTGCCCACTTTGATACTGAACTACCATGGGCTACATCTGAGCAGGGGTTCTAGGTTATATCTATACATGGTCCTTGGTTGGAGAAACAGTCTCACAAAAGACCCTTGTGCCCAGATATATTTGGTCTTTGTGGAGCTCCTGTTCTCTCCAGCTCATACTAACTTCCCCTTTTTTTCATATGATTCCCTGCACTCTGCAGAAGGTTTGGTTATGAGTCTCAGCATCTGCTTTGATACACTTATAGGTAGAGTCTTTCAGAAGCCCTCTGTGTAGGCTCCTATCCTCTTACCTGTTTTCTCCTATTTGGGGTTGGGAATTTAGCTCAGTGGTAGAGTGCTTGCCTAGCAAGCACAAGGCCCTGGGTTTGGTCCTCAGCTCTGGAAAAATAAACTATAAATAAATAAATAAATAAATAAATAAATAAATAAATAAATACCTTTTCCAGAATCTTTTTTTAACTTTTATTAATTATACTTTATTCATTTTGTATCCCCCATAAATCCCTCCCTCCTCCCCTCCTGATCCCACCTTCACTCACCCTTCTTCACACATGACCCTCCCCAAGTCCACTGAGAGGAGGAGGTCCTCCTCTTGTTCCTTCTGATCCTAGTCTATCAGATCTAATCAGGAGTGACTGCATTGTCATCTTTTGTGACCTGGTAAGGCTGCTCCCCACTCAGGGGGAGGTGATCAAAGAGCAGGCCAATCAGTTCATGTCAGAGGCAGTCCCTGTTCCCATTACTAGGGAACCCACTTGGACACCGAACTGCCATGGGCTACATCTGTGCAGGGGTTCTAGGTTATCTCCATGCATGGTACTTGGTTGGAGTATGAGTCTCTGGGAAGACCCCTGTGTTCAAAATTATTGGTTCTGTTGCTCTCCTTCTGGAGTTCCTGTCCTCTCCAGATCTTACTATTTCTCACTTCTTTCATATGATTCCATGCATTCTTCCCAACAGTTGGCCATAAGTCTCAGCATCTGCTTTGATAGTCTGCAGGGAAGAGCCTTTGAGAAGCCCTCTGTGGCAGGTTCCTAACTTGTTTCCTGCTTTCTCCTTCTTCTGATGTCCATCCTCTTTGCCTTTCAGGATGTGGATTGAGTATTTTAGTCAGAGTCCTCCTTGATCAGTTTCTTTAAATCTACAGATTTTAGTAGGTTTATGCTATATTATATGTTTATACAAGTGAGTACATACCATGTGTGTCTTTCTGATTCTAGTACAGCTCACTCAGGATGATCCTTTCTAGTCCACCATTTACCTTCAAATTTCATGATTTCCTTGTTTTTCATTGCTGAGTAATATTCCATTGTGCAGTTGTACCACAATTTCTGCATCCAATCTTCAGTTGAGGAGCATCTGGGATGTTTCCAGCTTCTGGCTATTACAAATAAAGCTGCTACAAACATGGTTGAGCAAATGTCCATATTGTGTACTTGAGCCTCTTTTGGATATATGACTAGGAGTTGTATGACTGGATCTTGAGGAAGCACTATTCCCAGTTGTCTGAGAAAGTGACAGATTGATTTCCAGAGTGGTTGTACAAGTTTATATTCCCACTAGCAGTGGAGGAGGGTTCCCCTTTCTCCATAACCTCTCCAGCATGTGTTGTCACTTGAGTTTTTTATCTTGGCCATTCTGATGGGTGTTTATCACCCTGCACAAAACTAAAGTCCAAGTGGATCAAAGACCTCAACATAAAACCAGAGACATTAAATCAGTTAGAGAAAAAGTGGGGAATACCCTAGGATTCATTGGTACAGGGGAGAACTTCCTGAACAGGACAGCAACAGCACAGGCTCTAAGAGCAAAAATCAATAAATGGGACATCATGAAACTGAAAAGCTTCTGTAAAGCAAAGGACACTATCATCAAAACAAAGCGACTGCCTACAGATTGGGAAAGAATCTTCACCTACTCTTTATCTGACAGAGGGCTAATATCTAGCGTATATAAAGAACTAATGAAGCTGAAAAGCAGCAAACCAAGTAATTTAATTAAAAAATGGGGAACAGAACTAAACAGAGAATGCTCTGTAGAAGAATATCGAATGGCAGAGAAACACTTAAAGGCTCAATGTCATTAGCCATTCGGGAAATGCAAATCAAAATGACGCTGAGATTTTTTTTTCCGGAATCTTAATGTACCTTATTCTGTAGATATCTTTGAAAATCTTGGTGAAGTATATTCCTTCAGATATCACCTTGACTTGGCTTAGTCCTATCTGTACTCATCAATTTCATGTTACTGTGACTGAGACATCCGACAGAACTGATGTAAGGAAAGAAAAATATATTTTGGCTCATTGTTTTAGGGAGAACTCAGTCTATCCTGATGGGGAAGGTACCTCTGCATCTGATGCTTAGAGACAAGTCGCATGGCAACAGGTAAGTGGCAGAGAGTGAAGGAGGACTAGAGATGGACATGACCTTCAAGACCCAAGGTATTAATTTTCTTTCTCCAGCCAGGTCTCACTTTGTGAAGACTCCATAGCTGTCACAATAACACCAGCATTTGATAATGAAATTCAATCATTACATTGTGGATTGTACTGTACAGGTTTCAAACCATACAAGCCAGCTAGTTTTATCTAAACTTGACATGAGTTCAAGTTGTTTCTGAAAAGGGATATTCAATTGAGAAACTATTTTCTCTAGGTTGGACTATGGGCTAACCTGTGATGTATTTTTTTTTTTAATGATGATTGATATGGGGGTGGGGATCAAGCTCACCCTGGGTACTTTCACCTCTATTTTGTGGTTCTTAGTATTATCAGAAAGCAGATGGAGCAAGCTTAGTGGGAGAAAGCCAATAAGCATCATTCCTCCAAGACCTCTGCATCAGTCTTTGCCTCCATTTACCTGGCTTGAGTCCTTGCCCTGATTTCTTTGATACTAGGTAAGAAGCCATGGAATGAAAGGAACCTTTTCCCCCTCATGTTGCTTTTGGTCACCGTGGTTTACCACAGCAATAGAAACCCTAAGACACCATATCACTTCCATATCCAAGTTGTGTCCCTTCTGCTTATTATTTTTCCTTGAGCCATGAGCACCTAAAATGGCTGCTTATTATGCTATTTAAGACAAAAAGGGTTAAAAATGCAAGCAACTAGAAAGAAATTGATGATCTCATCACACAAAATTGATTGATAATTATTAGAAGTGTTTCGAAACATAAAAACACAATGATTTCTAAATGGCAGTCTTCAGAGAGAAAATACTTGTGTGTATCCTAGTGGCTTCAGTCAATAAATCTAGAAAAAACAAAACTGGTGAATGGAAGCAAAGATAGTTGATTTCATCTAAGTGAAAGAAAAAAAATGCTTTAGTAGTCAGTCCCAACATACATTGGAAAGAGGAGTGTGTGAAACCTGATGAATCTCCATCCTTGTAGTCACTTACAATTAAAGCGTAAACATCAGCAATTTTTATGCCTTAAGAGCTAAGCCTTGGTTCAGCTATTTGTATTGAATGGGGCTTTAGAGAACATGAATGTCTGTGGAAATGACACTGAGCAGTATATTATAGAACCGCTAAGAAGAAACTGACAAATTTCAGAGGAGAGAGAGAGAGAATGTTTGGCTTATAACTGCCTAACATGAAAGATTAAATAGTTTTAAAATTATGTTCTGAAAAATCACATACACAGACATTTGCTGGCCACACTGTGAAGTAAGAATGTCTTCAATGCAACGTGAAACAATCAAATCCAAGCCCTTCACCACCTCAGACACCTAGCACCTTTTTGATGAAAAAGAGTAGAAATCCATAATCACAGAGGCATTAACACTGTATAACTCAAATGTTAAGATTACTATGCCATAGAGATCTCAAAAACAACTCCAATATCATCTCCTTTTCCTTGCATGGGATGGTCTCTCATTATTTCCCCTTTGTTCTTTTATGAATTAGTGAAATGCTGCAGCATATTTGATCCCATTTCAAACCTCAACATTGAGTACTGTAAAACCCTGTTTGTTGTTCAGCCCTATCACACACCTTTAATCCAAAAATTTTCTGTTTATTGTAAACAGGTGAGTATGGTGTGGTTCATCCAGCCTTAGCACACACCTTTAATACAAGAACTTTCTGTACATAGGATTCACTAATGTTATCTCTAGTTTAAGAGGCTGAGCAAGAAACCAGCTGACAGGTGTTAAAGAGGACTTTGATTTGAGGGGCATTTAGGACAGTACATAAAAGCAGAAGGAACTTTCAGCTCTCTAGCTCTTGAGCTTTAGCTCTCTAGTTTTTGGGGCTTTTTTTTTTTTTTTTGAGCTTTGAACTAGAAAACCTTTGACCTTGGGTTTTTGGCATTTTCTCCTGGGTTGTCAGCTGAGCTAGTGAGCTTTTCAGCTTTTTCCTCCCAGATGTGAATTGAGTAGGAAGGTCAGCTGGGTGCTTTCTCTGCCTCTCTGAGCTAGCTGGTTTTCACCCCACCAACTGGCTCCTGAATCTTTATTTGTAAAATTAAATGGCCGGGATTTTATTTTTTTATAACAACAGTGAGACTCCATATTTAAGTGTTATTTGTTTTTCTCTGTATAAGTTCCTTTAACATAATGCTTTCCAAGTTCATCCATGATGAGCCATGTGACTGGCTCTTTAGCCAGCAAGCACCAGGAATACACCTGTATCTGCCTTCTAAATTCTGAGATTACAGGTATGTACTAGCATGCCTGACTCCAAAGAAGGCTCTGGGAATTCAATTATTCATGCTTGTATATATAAATAGTTGTCTTTCCATAAATAGTTGTCTCCCCATTGCCCATCAGTTTTTCATAACCATTTTTTTCCAATTTGCATTGGCAACAGAAGTGAAGTGTTTCCTTTTCCCATGTCCTCACCCTCATTTGCTATTAATTGTCCCTCCTGTAATGTTCGCTCTATGCAATGATGATATCTCATTGTGGATTTAATTTTTATCTTCCTAATGATCATTGATGTCGAACATTGTTCATGTATCTGTTGGACATTTGTGTTGTCATTTGAGAATTAACTATTCAGCTCATTTGCCTATGTCTTTACTGGACCAATTTTTTTTTCCTGTATAAAGTTGTTTTATCTAACATCTTACTAAAAGTCTGCCAGAACAATAAAGCAAGAAGATAGAATTAACAACTAATAAAAGGAGAAAGAAAAAAAACCAAAACTGGCACTGACTCATGCTAATAAAATCTAAATGGAAAACTTTGAAAGAATCTACCAAAAGTTCTTGAAAGTGATAATAAATTCATTAAAATTGCAGATAACATCAACAGGCAAAATTGTCAGTGTATACACTAAACTATTATGAGAAAGAATCTTTAAAAATCATTAATCATAAAAAATACTTACTAGATCTAATAAAGAAGATGAGATACCTTTTAACCTAAAACTATAGAATGTTAATTAAATGAAGAAGTCACAAATAAATATATAGATTTAAATTCACAGACTAGAAGATTTATATTGCCAAAATATATAGACTGACCAAATCAATCTATAAATTTACTACAACTCCTATTGAAATTTTAGCCACTTTCATCTTGAAAATGCTTCCCTGGAGAATTATGAATTTATATAGAACCCTGACCCAAATTCTGAATAACAAAGGTAGTAATAATAAAAAGGAACATTCCTGGTTCAAGCCAAATTACAATGTAATAACAGTTAAAACAGCAGGGTATTAGCATAAAAAAGAGATATACTAACTGATGGATTAGAATAGAGAACTGAGAATGAAGACAGCTTTTTTTTTATATATAAAAAGTAGTTTTCATGCAGTATGTTTTGATCTTGTTTCCTTTCCCATAACTTTTCCAATATCCTCCTTATCCCCACCAACTTTATATTCACTGTCTTTCTGACTCTCCTACACACACACACACACTGAAAGTGAAAAAGAAAAAGAAAAAGACAAGAAAATAAATAAATAAAAGCTAAAACAAAACAAAACAGAAAAAAAAAGTTCACATGAAAAAAAAACATGGAGTTTGTTTTATGTTAATCAACTACTCCTTGACATGGGGTTGACATCAGGGTTAAACCCAGAAACACTGCATTGGAGATGACTGATTTTTCCCTTTGCCACTTTCTTAGTTAAGCATGGGACCTAGTTTCCACTTTCCTTTCTAAGTGTCAGGACCTTGTTTGGCTTGAACCTAGGCAATTTCTGTGTGTACTGACTCAGTCTTTGTGAGTTCACAGGCACATCAGTCTTGTCGTGTCTAGAAGACACTACTTAGTAAAGTTTCTGTTATAAGAACCCTTCATCATTTTATTGATGTAACAAAGGAAACGAACAAATTAAACCAAAACAGAAATTCTACAAAGTTTCCATAGAAGTTTCTATGGAAAACAGTCCTTCTCTCTTCCACTATATTAATTTTATTTTTAACAATCTTTATATGAAAATATGACTTGTAAGAAGAAATGGAACCTAACTCACATCACAGCAGATATTTTAAAAACTATAGTATGAATGCAGTTAAAGTATTAAGAACAGAAGTGGAGTTCAATTATATCTCAGAGTGTACATAAGATGGATGTACCTGTGTCTGCTGTCCATCATGACTAACCTGCAATTGATTTATATACAGTCAGTATTTCCTCTATTGTAGTAAGTAGAAAAACAACTAAAACGAAAAACAACTGCTAGCTTCCTAAGACTGACCTCTGATGACATGGCTTAAGTCACAAGAAGAAAAATCATCTCGATTCTATTGTACTGTGTTTTGAAATAAATAATACAAAATTTTAGATGATATGGAGAATTTGAAAAAAAAAGAAGAAGAAGAAAAATCAAACAGAAACTTCCAACTGAAATAGTATCTTGAAGGACTTTTCTGACATCATTTTTGACTTGAGAAGATTTCAGTGCTCTTTCTACGCTCTCTCCCTATATCGTCCTATTTCACCCCTCTCCTAAAAGCTCTGGAAGCAACATGAATTTCCCTCCATATAAATCATCCCTATTAAACTGCTGGATTATGTTGATGAGTTCAGCTTGAAGTAGATTTACAAAGAGTCAGACAGTTAGAATTCTCAATTTATTCTAGCAGGATGCATCACGCTCTAAGGAGCGGTTTTACGAGGCGGTAATTGGGCAGTCATTCTGGACTTTGAGAGCCCCAGGAGATTCGATTCTTCTAAGAGAAAAGACATTTAAAAAAGCATAGTCTTTTTATTAAAAACACATCCTGAATAACAGGGCATTTATTTTTCCTTTTTCCTTTAAATCTAACCCTAATACTTGGGAGGTTTTTCTTTTTTCTTTCTTTCTTTCTTTCTTTCTTTCTTTCTTTCTTTCTTTCTTTCTTTCTTTCTTTCTTCTTTCTTTTTTTTTTATTATTCAAGCATAATGTACTGAATCACGAAAGGGTAGTCAGGAAGCTGTTGAGCGCCGTTGGTCTAGCTAAGTTCTGTACATCAGTGATTACTGCCCTGATGACTTCTTTATTCGGGCCCGGAAGTCAAATTTGCTTCTTTGTAAAGAAACTACAGGACTGACAGCACACAATGAATCATGCCTAACAACATGCTGACAAGCCTGCAAGAGGCAGCCTGCATGGTGACAAATACGGCTGAAAACAAATGTACACATCTGTTTGGTAGGATTTATGAGAAAGGAATACAAACCAGGAGGAGATGGGCTGGGGGTCCTATAAGAGCATTTGAAGACTCTTCTCTTTCTATCCAAATAGCCACAACATAAAGAATATGTATTAGTCCTTAAGATCTGTTTACGACAAGCAGAACTGGATTTCAAATGGCCTATGCAGATTAGCATTTTGATTATCAAACTGCTGTTCCAAATGTCTGATGAACAGATATTAGAATAGTTCTTAAACATACTGATTGAACGCACATTGATGCTGCTATTTTTAACACTTGCTTATGTTCAGGTGTAAATTTGGTTTTGTATTTTTCCTCAAAGCTTCAAGGAAAAACATAAAATCACTGTAACTCTACAGTCATTCTCGGGAAGGTAACAATCCAAACCACCATTTTGAAATCAGTGATAGAGGCTAAGTAGTTGAAATTTAAAAGGAGGTCAACAAATCCAAATGTCTTTCATCAGGTATTCAAAGAGCCAATGCCCAGGTTTGCTAGTTCACACGCCATTCTCCACACTTAAAAGAATTCTCAACAATTAAAAGAAGAGTTTTGCATTAACCACAACCCAACATGATCCTTATTTATTGTTTGAGAGGTTTTTTTCTATTTTTATTTTAATTTTTATTAATTACAGTTTATTCACTTTGTATCGCCCCCATAGCCTTCTCCCTCCTCCTCTCCCAATCCCACCCTCTGGCCCCCTTCTCCCTGCATGCCCCTCCCCAAGTGCACTGATAGGGGAGGGTCTTCCTCCCCTTCCTTCTGATCCTGGTCTATCAGGTCTCAACAGGAGTAGCTGCACTGTCTTCCTCTGTGGCCTGGTAAGGTTGCTCCCCCTCAGGGGAAGGTGATCAAAAAGCAGGCTAATCAGTTCATGTCAGAGACAGTACCTGTTCCCATTACTATGGAACCCACTTGGACACTGAACTGCCATGGGCTACATCTGTGCAGGGGTTCTAGGTTATCTCCATTAATGGTCCTTGGTTGGAGTATCAGTCTCAAAAAATAACTCTGTGCCCAGATTTTTTGGTTCTGTTGCTCTCCTTTTGAAGCTCCTGTCCTCTCCAGGTCTTATTATTTCTTACTTCTTTCATGAAGTTCCCTGCACTCTGCCCAAAGGTTGCCCATAAGTCTCAGCATCTGCTTTGATACCCTGCAGGGTAGAGCCTTTCAGAGGCCCTCTGTATCAGGTTCCTAACTTGTTTCCTGCTTTCTCCTTCTTCTGATGTCCATCCTCTTTGCCTTTCTGTATGGGGTTTGAGCATTTAGCCTGAGTCCTCCTCCTCCTCCTCCTCCTCCTCCTCCTCCTCCTCCTCCTTCTTCTTCTTCTTCTTCTTCTTCTTCTTCTTCTTTTTTAAGGTCCAAGAAAGATAAAGAATTCTTTAATCAGCACAGGGCTTCTCTGCTTTGCCAATGTTAGCATGTTAAATTGAGCAATAATTTTTGTCAATACTGTCTTGTCCATGGTCTGTCTAGCAGCACACTGGTGTGTCCATTCTTGATTAGCATCTTTAGGTATACAGATTTTAGTAGGTGTATCTTATATTATATGTCTAATATCCACTTATGAGTGAGTATATACCCTGTATGTCTTTTTGATTCTGGGATACCTCATTCAGGATGATCTTTTCCAGTTCCCACCATTTACCTGCAAATGACATTGTCGTCAGAACCAAATGATTGCCTACAGATTGGGAAAGGATCTTCACCAACCCCTTTATCTGACAGAGGGCTAATATCCAGTATATATAAAGAACTCAAGAGGTTAAACAGCAACATATCAAATAATCCAATTAAAAAATGGGGTACAGAGCTAAACAGAGAATTCTCAACAGAGGAATATCAAATGAACGAAAAAAAAAAAAACTTAAAGAAATGTATAACATCCTTAGTCATCAGGGAAATCCAAATCAAAACAACCCTGAGACTTCACCTTACACCAATCAGAATGGCTAAGATCAAAAACTCAAATGTTTGAGAATTTTATACATTTATATAAAGTGTTTCAATAAAATGTATACCTCTACACCATCCCATCTAACTCCACTTTTAGTCTCCTAACACATTGTAACAACTTCATCTGTATTTTTTTGGGGGGGAGGGGGATTCCAAAAAGAGTTTCTCTCTGTAGCCTTGCCTGTACTGGACTCTGTAGACCAGAATTTCTTGAACTCACAGAAATTCGCTTGCCTCTGCCTCCCCAAGTGCTGGGATTATAGGCATATGCCACCCTACCTGGTTCATATACTGTATTTTTTTAATACATTGAGTCAATTTAAGTGTTCCCAGTATAAGCACGGGTGTAGATCTATCTAATGAGGTGTGGGCTGTATATCATAGGCAACATCACTGAACAGTCTGACTTTCCCTCTCCCAGGAGCCTTCAATGTCCAATTGGCAAGTCATGTCTTTTTCTCACTTCCAGAAAAAAAAAATCCAACCTAAAGTTTTGTATTACATGCAGTCACAATAATGATAACAAGACAACAACAACAACCCCTTACATTTCACAGGGCTTGAATAAACAGGAGAACCCTGCACCTGGAGGGGAACTCATGTAACTGGTGAAGTATTGAACTCTTCAGATGATCTGGGAAGAAAGAAAATAACAGAAAAAGAAAGAAAGAGAGAAAAAGAAAGGAAGGAAGAAAGAAAGAAAGAAAGAAAGAAAGAAAGAAAGAAAGGAAGGAAGGAAGGAAGGAAGGAAGGAAGGAAGGAAGGAAGGAAGGAAGAAGCTTTGGCTTTTCACAATCTGATTTGCCACAATTGTTTCACAATCTGAGAAACTTTCACTTGAAATGATAGTTGGTAGTTTCTACATTTTTCTCTTATTCTGAAATTACTCTGAAGATAAAACCATTGTTTCCCACGTATCAAATGCTTATTGATGCTTTGTCTAAAAAATGAAATAGGGAAGAGGAAGATTGGTTTAGATGTCTTCTTCCATTCATGCACAAAGGCTGGAATCTGTGACTTTCCCATCTCTTGATGGGGTTCTTCCCTTTCAGGACTCTCAGGGAAGGGCTCCTCCAGGAAGCAGAGCAAACAGAATATCCTGAGCCAAGCTCTGAGGACCAGGTCACCACCTTAGTCCCATGGCACTTTATTTCCAGATATTGAAAACAGATGACTGACTGTTATTCTGAGTCCTAGGTGATATGTAAATATGTTGTTTAAAACTTGAATGTTAAACTGAGCAGCTCAGTTCCAGGTAGAATTCCTTATATCCTGTTCTTCCTGACTCTTGCACTGGAGAAAGGAGCAGCCCAGAACCTTTACCTACAGAGAACAAACTGGTGGAAATGAAGGCATGCTTCCGTTTTAGGTGTGAAATTTTGTAGTCATGCTACCTACCTCTTTAGACAGAGTACAGGTTTCAGATTTGTTCATTATTTATATTTAAGAATTTTGGAAATATTCGTTTATAATTAATACTTTCATAAACCTTCATCCAAAATCTGTGTGAAAAAAGTTAAAGAAATATTCCAATGTAAAAATTCAAGTATCATAATGTCAAATATATTGATTGGTGTCTGCTGTGTTGTTGAACTAGAGAATTTTAAAGCAAAAATAGAGTTCAGAGATAATTTATTCAAGACCCTTCATTTTCCTTTTCAATATTTGGCACAGGGTCCTATCATCCAGTTCATTTTGCTTTTATTGAGTGAATTTCAAAGTAATAGTTTATCAAATGTCATGTATTTACATAATTAGCATAATTGCATATAAGTGCATAATTAGTGTAAATATATGTAATTATATTATTATAGCATGAAATAATCTTGTAAAAAGCTTTTTTTCTAACTTTTCATGCCAAGGCACATTGAACACACATATGAGTTGAGATTTTGTATTCAGTATCTTGTCTTCCTTATTGATTTAACCAAATGTCAAATCTTAATATGTATATTTAAAAGACAGCCTTTTCTCACTGGACTACTGATTTTTTTTCTAAACAACGAAAATCCTAAAGACTAATAGAAATATTTTTTCTATCATTTACTGTAGACTGGCATACAGAAAAAGTAATTCTTAAAGTCAAATAAAAACCGTAATTCTATTTGCAAGCTTCATGTGGAGATAAATAAATATCATTTTAAATTTAATTCTTTGGCAAATAACAGGAGCAAGTGGAAATGTCAGCTGCCCCTTCTCTGTGCTCTCTATCCAACTGCAGCTGAGGAAGAGTGTGGTAATATTAAATTCTAGACCCGTGATAAAGATGTAACCAGGAAGTTGCTGAACCTAGAGCTTAAACTCTGCAGCTTCTCCTGACCCTCTCACTGAGCAGTCCTGCGTATGCTTAGTTCCCAAGTATGTCTCTTTGAAAGGAAAATTTGAATCTCTCTCCTTAATCATGAAATGTCTGTTTCTCATGTCTAAAGCCTTTTGAGTTGACACACAGAATTTTT
Source organism: Rhombomys opimus (assembly GCA_010120015.1). Classification (NCBI taxonomy): domain Eukaryota; kingdom Metazoa; phylum Chordata; class Mammalia; order Rodentia; family Muridae; genus Rhombomys; species Rhombomys opimus. Next base: position 1,243,033 of record REGO01000078.1, read on the forward strand.
TAATTTTATTCATATATTTATTTATTATAATTTATTCACTTTCTATCCCCACTGTAGTCCCCTCCCTCATCTCTTCCCAGTAGCACCCTCCCTCTCTCTTCTTCCCCTATGCCCTTTCCCTACTCCCCTGATAAGGGAGGACCTCCTCCCCTTCCAACTGACCCTAGACTACCAGGTCTCATCAGGACTGGCTGCATTGTCCTCCTCTGTGGCCAGGAAAGGCTGCACCCCCCCCCAAGGGGAGGTGATCAAAGAACCAGCCACTGAGTTCATGTCAGAGACAGCCCCTGTCCCCATTACTGGGAAACCCACTTGGAAACTGAGCGGCCAATAGGCTTCCTTTGAACAGGGGGTCTAAGTCCTCTCCATGCATGGTCCCTGGTTGAAGTGTCAGTCTCTGCATGTCCCCTGAGCCCAGGTATTTTGGTTCTGTTTTTAATGAGTTAAACAACTTATGGTGTTGCTGTATGTGATCTGAGAAGTATCATGAAATGACCTCACCACTTAGTGACGATGGTAGAATGTGAACTCACAAACCCTCTTGCTGAAACTAACACGACGTTTGAGGAGATAGGTATGTTTAACTTGACCCAAAGATAATCAAAGCATCTATTTATTAGAACATCATGTGGTAGACTGTAGGGAGCCGAGGTTCAGGCGCCATTACAAGATGGCGCCGGCATCCAGTCTCTGTACTGGTAACAGCCTCTGAGAGCACATGTGCAGTTGCAAAAGCGCGCCAAGCCACTGCCCCACCCCGGGCCGTCAGAC
>REGO01000078.1:1246227-1258646 GCA_010120015.1 Rhombomys opimus
TGCAAATGAGTCTCCGCCCACCTAAGACAGGACAGCCTCGCCATGAGGAGGTTGATCCGATGACGGGTAAAGGCCGAGCATTGCCTTCCACCAGGCTCAGACATTGGTTATATTCAGGTTGGCATTGCACCAGCTTGGCTAAGAGCACTTGCTGTTTATTAAAACAAAAAGGGGGAGATGTAGGGAGCTGAGGTTCAGGCGCCATTACAAGATGGCGCCGGCATCCAGTCTCTATACTGGTAACAGCCTCTGAGAGCACATGTGCAGTTGCAAAAGCGCGCCAAGCCACTGCCCCACCCCGGGCCGTCAGACGGGTACGAGTAAGCAGTCAATCAGGGTATGACACGTCACTCCACGTCACATAAGTGCGGTCGGGGCTTATTTAAGCAGCGCCATCTTGGGGCTGAGGGTCTTCCTCCTTTCATTGCCTGTAATAAAGCCTGCTGCAGAAGGATCCTGTCGTCCGTGTGCCTTCTTGCTGGCGAGTGCCTTCTTGCTGGGAGACGGTTACACGGGCGTTTACAGTAGACCACGAATAGTATAACCTCCATGATTTTACATAAAAGCTAGTAATAATTTAACTTAAAAGCAAACAATATTCAAGGAATAAGATAGTTAGGAATAAATGTAACTAAAGAAATATGAAAGCTTCAGCATTAAGGTTTAAAGAAGTGAATAGTAACTTAGACAAAAAATTAGTACATGATTTTATGATATATTAAGAAAGAAGGCATATAAGATTAAATTACTCATTCACAAGGCACAAAAATAATGCCTAAAGATAAGAATCCTCCCGGCAAAAATATAACCATATCATGGAAATAAGGATGTAAAATCCTACAGCAAGATCTAAAACCCTTGTATTTATTCATCACTGGGAACTAAAAATATATTTATTTAATAGAATTTTTATATTAGGTTTTACAGTGATTTATCCAAGTACTTTAACACAAATTATGAATGTTATAGTAAATTACAATACAGTTAGAAACAAAGTCAATAACAACCTGAAAATTAAATTGTATAAGAAATGTTCAACCCTGTTTTGATGGATTAAAATAAATTTTTTGGAATTAAATTTAGCAGTTCAATAAATTTACAAAAGTTGTTTCTGAACTGTAAGAATTTCTCGATGGAAAATGAATATCACAGTCGGTGTTAGAGACAAATAAAAAGAGTTGTAGTATAAAGATGGAAACCTCACTAAAATTAAGACAAATATAGGCAGTATTTATGGATCCCTGAACAGACCCATTCATTTGTCTCCCATCACCATACTCACTATTCATGCCATCGAAGAGGCCTGTGCTGCTGCTGATATTCGGCTCGCCCTATATGATCTCTGAACCTCCTGTAACTGACAGATACCTGTATTACAGACAATAAAATAACAAAATATTCCATGGAACCATAGGAGCGTGGTTCCACTTGATAATAAGACTTCCCTTCAACCACTTCCTTTTCTGTCTCAAAGGATTCAGAATATAAAACCAGGTAGGTGGGCATAAGGTGCCAGACAAATACTGTCCTTTTTTTCTACTGAACGTGTCTTTCTTCCATAGTCTCTCCTTTTTTTCCTACATATCTTACTGTGGTTTCCTAGGGGTGAAAAAGAAACATAAGGAAGACTCTTGGCTCTTGCCCTGTCCCCTTCCTCTCTCTTTCCCCTATCACATCTCGTTCTCTCCTCGATTGCTTCATCTCCATCTAATAAACCTCTATCATATAAAAAAAAGAAACATAGGGAAGAATTCAGACACAAGGATACTTAATGAGAGGAGATCTGAAGAGGTATAGGGACAGCAGAAGAGAAGTGGAATGGGAAGGAGAAGATGGGAACAAAGGGCTTGCGCCCAAGTTGCAGCCAAAGTTGTTTCCCATTGGTAAACTCAAGAGTCCTGTATATATCATATACCAAAGAGCCTTCCCCCCCCAAATGAAGATACAAGTACACATATATTACCTCTGACATCGCCTGAGATACTGTTACTCCCAGCTTTCCTTTATGCTGAAGATACCAGCTTTATTTTAAACTTTTCATTTATTTATATGCTTATGCATTTGCATGTGCCTTTGTGCTTGCCTTCTCTCCTTCTGAACTTATTTGTATATGTTTGTATGCACATATGTGAGCAACTTTCAGGAGTTTGTCCTCTCCTTCCACCGTGTGCATTCCTGGGATTGAACAAAGCATCAGCAAAGTGCCTTTACCCACTGAACCATACTGCAGTCATCTTTAAACATTTTTTTCTTTGCTTAAAAATAATTTTTTGGACATTATTCTTAATTGTATTTCTCCCACTTCTTTCCTCTCTCCAAACCATCCCAAACACACTATCCTTTCAAATTGTGGTCTCTCTATGTATGAGTGTTTGTCATAATCATAACCTCAGTCTGTATCATGTTACTTCCATGTCTGTTTTCAGGTGTCATAATTTGGCACTGAGCAACCAACTGATGTGTCTTTCCCTGGAGAATATCACCCACTTCTCTCTAAGCTTTGCCCAGCTACCCATAATCCTTGTGTAAGGTTGAGGCATTATGGGATTTTCTCTGTCTTGTTTGGCATGTTTATTGTTGTCATTCTTGGAAGACTTGTGGAACTCAGTTCCAGTGAATACAACTGAAAAATACTCCTGTTCTGAGGCTCAAAAAACATAGCAGAACTGGGGGGAAAAATGTTGCAAGAGATAGATGGTCAGGAAGTTTTCTGTGAGATTGTGTCTCACTGAAAAATATCAGAAACTAGAGCTTTAAACAATTATTAAATGAGTGTTATAACATATACTTGCCACATTATGACCAAATACTAGTTACATGCCCCACAGGTGACACTTCAGGTGTGTAGAGGTCAATGGCAAAGGGCTTCCCTAAGCTGCTCATAGCAAGCCACATGGAATCTGTCTGAATGACTGAGCTAGCAAGCTTGGAGACAGTTCCTGGCTTTCTTTCATCCTTAGCATCTAGACATCCGTAGAGTTCTGTTAAATCTCAATAAACTACTTCTGTCCTCTCCCAATCATATTCTTAATATTGTCATCAATTAAACATTTCCTCATTGAATTATTGCAACAACCTGCACATTGATTTCCTTTGATATTTTGTTGCTATCATTTTCATGATATGATGTTTCTGCCTGTCCATATACAGGAGTCTCCCGTTGAATACCTGTCTCAGAAATTAGAATATTTAAGACCATGATTCAAGAACTGGGGTTACAACACTCTTACTAATTTCACCATCTTTTCCATGGCATTTGTACTTTCTAAGTGCCATTTTCCCCTCCTGGACATTAGAAATGTTTATAATTATCTTGCAAGATTTTTGAATATTGGAACTAATACACATAATTTGTATTTCTTTTGGGAGCTCATTAAACCAAGATTGGTTTGTAGTACCATTAGGAGTAGCTGATCACACCAGGCCTGTTACAGAATTGTGCCCACATGTGCATCTTGATTTTGCTCTATTTTCTTACACACTATAGATTTAAACAACCCTAGACTAGACTGCTCTTTATGATTTGACCACATTCTATCCCAACCGCAGTCTGGTTTGTATTTTCAAAATGCCCTGGAAAACTCTTCTCCCGGACTTAGAGACCCCGATCAAATATCATGTCCTTTCTGGATTATTTTCTTAGTCTTCCATGAAAGTAATCAGCAGTTTGAGAGTTGTCATCTGATTAGTTAAAATGTCATTTTTGTATATTTAAAATCATCATGTGTACATCTTACAGATCAAATTAGCTTTCCTATGTTAAGAACAAAATATCATTGAATTTTCTATCACTGAGTGCAGGCATATTGTCTTTAACAGTAAAAGGCAATTAAGTAAAGAGATAAAGTAGACAAGTGGAATGATGTCCCAATGATGTTCTACCTACCATGGGACATATAGTTTATGCGACTATAAACATTATTTCTGAAACTGACATTCAACCAAGGACCATGTATGGATATAACCTAGAACCTCCGCTCAGATGTAGCCTGTGGTAGCTCAGTAACCAATTGGTTTCCCAAAGTGAGGGGAACAAGGACTATTTCTAACAGGAACTCAATGAAGATACCTGATAAAACAGGATCAGATGAATGGGGGGAGGTCCCCCCCTATCAGTGGACTTGGAAAGGGGCACAGTGGTGATGAGGGAGGGAGGGAGGGACTGGGAGGGAATGAGGGTTCGGGGCACGGCTGGGATACAGATTTAATAAAATGTAATAAAAAAAAAAGAAAAAGAAAAAAAACATTATTTCCTCTGTCTTACAGTAATATTGAGAAGAAATGTGTATTGATTTTTGTATGGTGGGATTTTGATGTAAAAATACAGACTTTTCAGCATAGTAGGTTATATGTGTAGTATTTTTTTTAAATATGAATATGAGGAGCTGGCTTAGGTTCATCTGTGAAATTAGCTTGCACTTCCAAATATGTCAAATTAACCGGTGATTGCCAAGATCACACTTAGTAACATGCCCTATAGTCAAGATTACGCAGTCTCATAACATTCATCCCTCTGGAGCCAAGGAGCACTGCAGTTCAGTGTTGAACTCCACGCACGTCTCCATAAAGAGGATGGCATAAGGGCAATGCTAATTACTTCATGCTTTAACCAAAGATGTATGATACAACCTAGCTAAGATGTCAGATATGTGAAAGTATGATGGTATTGACCTTTACCACATCAGAAATTAGAGAAAAGAGTATCCCTTCCTTCACTCAGGTAGACTTCAAGAAACAAAGACTTTTCTAAAGTGACCGGACTAATAACAACTCCTGAGAAGAACCTGATTTTTGATGAACAAAACATAGACGTGCTTAGAAATACCAATAGAAAAGCTGAGACCTCTAAGTATAAATGCCCCATTTGCAAAAATGCTCTTGAGTATTGTCATAAAGCAGGCTAGCTTGATACAGCCTTTGTTAGATAGAGCATCAAATACACCTGCATTTAGCTTCCATCAGCTTCCTGCAGCTAAAGTTGGATAATAAATGTCACCTGACTCTTGTGAAGAAAGATTCATTTGTGTTTAAGGTGTTAAGTTGTTTAAGGCAAAAAAAAAAATTGAAACACTTTTGTCATAAGAGTCATTTATACTACAAATAAAGAAACAATTTAAAAACCATTCATTTATATTATGAAAGTACCATCAACACAAGAATTGTGATCTGGAGTGACATGAAGACTTTTTCACACAATGAGAGCTATTTTGGTCTTTTTTCCTTAGTTGCTTCTGACGGATCTGTTGTCAGCTAATTTATTGTCGGATGTGGAACTTCAAGCTACGTTTCAATCTTGTTCTTCAAGATTCAAGTAACTTAAAAGAAAAGAAAATTCTCCCTCCGCAGAAAATGGGGAGGTAAGATTTCTCTAATAAGAGAAATACCATAAAGGAAAATTGATCCTTTAAAAGCTTCCATAATCCAATAAAACCTTTATCTGATTATTCATAAATATTTAAAAATATTATAGAATTTGCATTAATAACTCAAAATTGAGTATATTCACATTTAACTGCTGGTAAATTTAATATCCTACTACTAAAGTTAGGTCAGAGATTTTGACTTTATATCTTCACCCTTTGAATTAATGGTTGATTTAAAAGAGATTATTTCCATCTTAAAAGAACTGGATAACCAACCAGTAGGGGTTGGCCACTGGGAGTTTGACAACACCCCAGTGAGTATATGGGTAGCCCAAAATAGACTTGTTTCATTTTCTCCCTTTTTCTAGGAGGTCACATGATGTGATTTAGGGTGGACCAGGGGCGACTAGGAAGTGTGACCATGGTGCATTATGTGAAATTCCAAATAATAAAAGTTAATATGCTTTTCTCTTCATTATCACATAGCTATATAATGTCATTTATACCAGGTCTACTAGCAGTAAAGGCATATATAATTAAAACATGTTATTTTTAAGGATGATTTCAGTGCTGTATCATAGATGGCAAAGAAAAATAAAAGCCCTAAATAGTATGCAAGGATTTATTCTATTGAAGTATATTTCTTAGCTGCATCAAGAGTCAATACTAAATGTTTCACTATTCTTCCAGAACTGAAATTTTACTCTAATATCTTTCTCTCTCATTGAACAAACAAGCTTTATCTACTAATTGTTTTTATTGGACATCATCTTATCTCTTCTACCTTACCCAGTCCCCACTTCATCCTCAACTACCATTTCCTTAATTCTTAGGTGCTGTGTTTAGATCTTGCTTCTAGCAGCTATGACACCAAGTCTCTTTCTAAAATGAGACTAGCTTTTGTTGTCTCATCCACCAGGGAAAAAGCCACAGATTTAATGAACTAGTGACACACAGAATATGTATATACATATATATATATATGCATATCTATATGCTCATATATATATGAACTAGTTACACAATGCATCATACACATACACACATATATACACATACACACACATATATATCATTCTTAAATAACAAAGTAACACGTACCCAATATTTATGTGAGAATTTATATAATGTTAAAAGAGCAGATCAAGACTCACCATTTGTCTCTGTATTCCAGCCACAAAACCAGCAGTCGCGTTCTGTTCCTCAGATTCAGTCTCCTAGTCCTGTCCCAAGTGCTCCAACTGCTCTAACAGAACACCAGCTGCAGCCTTCTGTCTCTCCTCCCTACATCTCATGTGGCCCTTACATACAACACCCTCCTAACCCCTCTCTTCCCTGACTTGTTGCTTTTTCTTGGACCCCAACTCCAGCAGTTACCCCTTGCTAAGCGAAGGGCCACTTCTTTCAGTTCAACAAGTAAACCAAAGGCCACACCTTTCCTACTATTCCTGAGATACTGTCTCCCACAGCCTCATTCCTAGATCTGCAGCTGAAAACCTGCTATGATCTCCTTATTTACTCTATGACACAATACCCAAGGGATCCTATAGACCTTCTTTCCAAATTCCCTTCCCCTAACTCATGCCAATATCTCAGCCTCCAACACCAGCAGGCATTCCCTGTGAACACACCAGCTGGAAAGGCCAGGAAAACAGGCAACAGACAGCATCACACTCTCTAGAAGTCCAGAGAGAAAACAGAAACCAAGCAGCAAAATGCCCAGTGAACAAAGACAAACATAGAATTCAGCACCTATGCACACAATGATCCCAAACCCAGTGCCTAGATAGCAGGTAAAAACACAGTAACAGGAAGGTCAATATGACTCCATTAGAGCCCAGCAATCCTACCACAGCAGTCACATTCAATGAAGCTTTATTCATAAAAAGCAGAAATTAAAAACAGCTTAGATGTTCCTCAACAGAAGATCAGATAAAGAAGATGTGTTTTATTTATACAATGGAGTACTTACTCTAGTTGTTTTTCTTTTAAATCACATCATGAAATTTTTTGGGAAATGGATGGAACAAATATATATATATATCATCCTGGGTGAGGTAACCAGGACCCAGAAAGATATATGATATGTATTCAGTTATAAGGGAATGTTAGTTCTTAAGTAAATGAAACCAAGCTACAACCCATAAACTCAGAGATGTTAGGTAAGGAAGAGGGATCTAGGGAGGATACAGGGATCTTCCTGTGAGAGGGAAATAGAATAGTTTTGATTGCCAGACTAGGGCCAGATAGGGAAAGGCGTGAGAGTTGAATCAGGGGGTAGGGAGATAGGATGGAGAGAGAGAGAGAGAGCAGAAAAAGAAATGGCTGGAATTAGTGAGTCTTTGAGTGACAGTGTTTAAACCTAGTGTAGTCAAACTCAGTAGAATCTATGAAGGTGATCCTAATGAGGACTTCCAGTAATGAGGGATAAGAAGTCTCAGCTGACCATCTCTCATAGCCAGGTGAAGCATCCAGAGGCAGTCATAGGTTGCATTCAATTGAGTTGTTGTCTAAAGGGACCCCATGGAAATCCCTAAACAACCCAGGCTGTGTTGACATAGTGGCCCCATTGCTGAGAAACACACATACACACCTCGCTCAATATGGTTAACATGGTGACCACATGGAGGCCTAATCCTTATGTTCTAGTGTCTTTGATGTGGGAAGGTACTCTGCAGGCTACCAAAAGATAAACGTGGATACCAACCCAGCCCTACATTTTTTGGCCTAAAATCTGACTGCTTCTGGGCTGGAGAGATGGCTCAGTGGTTAAGAGGCCTGATTGTTCTTCCAAAGGTCCTGAGTTCAATTCCAGCAACCACATGGTGGCTCATGACCTTTCACAGTGTGCTGTCTTCTGGTATGTACACATACATCCATGCAGGATATTGTATAAATAATTACATCTTAAAAAAAATCTGTCTGGCCTCAAAATATACTAGGGCTATGGTGGCACAGAATTTATGGGAGTAGCCAACCACTATCTGATTTGGCTGAAGGCCCACCTCATGAGAAAGATTCCATACCTGACACTGCTTTAGTTTCCAAGAACCAAATATTGGATATCACAGAGACCTAGAGTAAAACCAAGCACTACTGGTTAAAATAATAATTAAATAGATAGATAGATAGATAGATAGATAGATAGATAGATAGATAGATAGATAGATATGATTCCTAATGATATTCTGCTCTACTCAAATGATTCCTAAACTATGCTATGCTCATTCTTTGTCCCATCATCACCAGAGAGGTGTCCTCAGGCAGCTGATGGAGATAGATTCAGAGACACACAAGCAGGCATTATGCAAAAAGAGAGTCTAAATTGGAAGTCTCCATCAAATCCCTCTCCTCAGAGATCAGAGAGGCCAGTGGAAGAGGAGGCCAAAAGATTATAAGAGCCTAAAAGCATGAAGGACACCAGAAAAGCAAGATGCAAATGAGCTTACAAAAACTGGAACAGCAGGCAGAGGCACCACACAGGTCTGCATCAGATCCTCTACATCTATAGTGCAGCTATTAGCTTGGTATTTTCACAGGACTCCTGACTGTAAAATGAGTGGGTCTCTGACACTTCCTCCTGTTGGGTTTCCATGTTCAACTTTGATATAATAGCTTTTGCTTTGTCTTATTATATTTTATTTTGTCATGTTTGCTTGTTATTTCTTAGAAGCCTGTTCTTTTCTAATAAGAGACAGAAAAGAAGTGAATCTAAAAAGGGAGGAAAGTTGGGGGGAGCTTTAATAAAGGAGGAAGAAAAGGAAGAAAAGCTATAATCAGAGTACACTGTATGGAAAAGTAATCTATTTGCAACAAAAGAAAAAAATGTATCAAGAAAGTTGATTTCCTTTGAGATGGAGGAAGAAAGAGGAGCCAACTTTGACTAGAAATAACGTGAAGGAATGTAACTTTGATTGAGAATGAATCATTATTCAGTACATTTTTGTCAAACCCAAATTTGTGCTGTCATCTCTGTTGACTTTAAGTTATGATATAATAATACATAGGTATATTATGCTGCAAAATTCATGTAAGTAAATACATAAACTTTGATATTTTATAAAGTTTTAAAAATAAGGTCTGGCCTGTTCGTCATCATTAGAAAATTGCTAGGATGATCCTGTTTTAAGTAGTATAGGGATTTTTTCCTATCTTAGTACATTCATTGTTTAGACAAGATTTTTGAAGTAAAATATAACTCAGAGTGTATATTTAACAGAAATGTCCTTTATAAAATTTTATTAGTACATGACAATGATTAAATCATTTATTTGTAGTTTTTAAATAATTATATCTTTAGTCAACCAATTTATTACAAGTTATTTAAGACAACTAGATTTAAAAAAAATTTAGTCTTTTTTTTAATTTTTGAAATTATAGTATAATTACATCATTTCTTTTTTTTTTCAACCACCATGTTTGTAGCAGCTTTATTCTTTTTTTTTTAATTTTTTATTTAACTTTTATTAAATACACTTTATTCCTTTTGTATCCCCCCATAAGTCCCTCCCTCCTCCCCTCCCGGTCCCACCCTCCCCCCCTTTCTGCATGCATGCCTCTCCCCAAGTCCACTGATAGGGGAGGTCCTCCTCTCCTTCTTTCTGATCTTTTTTTTTTTTGTTCTTCTCAATGCAGTTTATTCAGGAACCTTGAACAATCTTCTGACCCTGGGGAAAGCCAGTCCACAGCTTAAAATAGCCTCTGGGTAGCCTTCCCCAGCGTGCCTCGTGGGCATTGCAGATAGGTCCACATACACAGAAGCAAGCCAGATCCTCAGCCTTAGCCAAATATGGAGTTGTTTGTGACAGAGAGCACTCACCATCAGGAAGGTGGAAGGCGGAAACCAGCTCCATCTTTAAGGCGCGGTATTACGCAGCTCTCTACAGTTCCCCCTTTTTGTTTTTGACGCATCAGGCAAGACCCTTTCCTCTCTTTAAATCCTCTCATGTACTTCTCCATGTTATTTCAGATTATTTGGTTGCTGTGGTCATTTGAATAAGAATGACCCCCATAGGCTCAAATATTTGAATGCTTACTCATAGGAAGTGGCAATATTTGAGATGGATTAGGAGTTCTGGCCTTTTGGGAGTAGGGGTGGCTTATTGGAGGAAGTATGTCACTCGGGGTGGGCTCTGGGATTTCCAAAGCCCAAATCAGGCCCAGTGGCTCTCTCTCTCTTTCTGCTGCTTGTAGATCTAAATGTAGAACTCTGAACTTTTACAGCACTATGTCTTCCTGCATGTAGTCATGATCCTCTCCATGGACTAATCCTTTGAACTGTAAACAAGCCCAGTTAAATGCTTTGCTTTATAAGAGTTGCCATTCATAACATTTCTTCACAGCAATAGAACACTTATTAAGACACATACATATACACATCCATCTATCCATATATACATACACACATACATACATACATACATACATACATACATACATACATATTCCTAACAACATAAATAAATACTGCTCAGTCTGTATAATGTTACTTTTATGAGGTTTTTAGGGCTGACCATTTGGTAGTGGATGACCAATTGGTGTGCTCTTCCCTAGGGAAGACTATTTCTCCCTCTCTCATTCTTTCCTAGTTGTTTTTATTCTGTGTACAGTTGAGGCTTTATGTGCTTACCCCTGCTGACATTAGCATGTCTATTGCTGTTGTCCCTGTTCAGCTCATGTTTAAGCAGTCATGTGTGTGAGACTTTATAGGTGTAACTTCTGAAGAAAATATTTTCATACTGATTTATTGAGACACAGCACATTATGAAATGTCTTAATTTTGATCACTGAACCTTTCTAAATTAATCACTTCAAAGTAAACATGTTCTTGCTTCAAAATAATTATTAATAACAGATTTGCCAAAGAGGTAAGAGCAATAATAGTCATATTCAAATGGCATCTTCAATCCTTGCATTTGCCCTACAGACATTGCAAGAATCATCACACTGCCGCTCTACAACTAAGCAGGCAATTGCACTGGCAGCCTAAATCTAGTCTTTAAAAGTAGTGAATAATCATGTTTCCTTTCTACTTCATAGTACGTAGTAAATCATTGACTATATGCGGATGACTGGTCATGGTGTGAAATAATCACATGACAAAATAACAAAATTTACAGCTTTGTAAGACAAAAATAGCTCTCAAACCTGCTTTCTTATTTTATAACAGCAAAAAATGAGACTATATATATATTCCTCCCCAGAGTATTCACGGGTGGCATCAGTCTTTAGGTTATTAGCGTCATACATCATCAGCCATTAAGAGCACGATTCCGGGGTGGTAGAGGTGTCAGAATGAGAGTGGCAATACAGTGCTCTTGCTCTAACACATTGGATTCAACCTGCCCTTCAGGCTTTCACAAGCTTAAGCAGAAAATGACCTGGCTGGATTTGGAAAAATCTTAGTCAACGATGGTTTTATGGACATTTGTATTGAAGCAGGACTGTTTCATGTGGGTTGCACTGCTCAGATCATGATGGGGTGATGGACATGTTCACCCTTCTAGTCATAAATGACCTTAGTTTACAAAATACTACATACATGACTGGCTGCCCTGCTGTCTTTTCCTTCTCTGACCACCCAGGGAGATGCCTTTACTGGACTTCAGAACTCACTGTGCTTCCTTAAAACCACCCACTCATGTGAATTTTCTTGCTTAAACTCTTCCTCCTTGGTCAGTGTCCATCTCTTTCAATTCAGACCCTAAATGTTATTTTTCCTTCAGCTTCATTTGGGGACAACGTGTCTGTCATCCAGAGATGTGAAGACATGTGGATGTAAATATGATTGGACAGTGCTCAGAAGTTAAAGGAGCTTCCTAATCTTCCAGAGGAATTGGGTGAGGTTCCCAGCACTGACATTGGGAAAGTGACAACTACCATGACTCCAGCTCCAGAGAATCCAGTGACTTTCTGTGGTCTCTGCAGAGAGAAGCATTCAAGTGGTCTACATACCGACAGATTCACACACATACACATAAGTAAAAACAAACCTTTAGGTCTGGAGAAATTCAATAGTTAGGAGATTTCATTCTTCCTAAAAAGAACACAGCATCA
>REGO01000078.1:1258686-1338148 GCA_010120015.1 Rhombomys opimus
CAGCTCACAAATACATGTAACCATATAACTCATATGCAGGGAATTTGACACATTTTGATCTCTGTAAACATTAGGGACACATGTAGTACACACACACATTCATGCAAGCAAACCACTGAATAAATAAATAATGAATAGATAGATAGATAAATAAATTCTTTCTAAATATGAAAAAACACTCTTATTTATCATATACAGATGTTTTATGCTATTTCATAAAAATAAAGAATCTCAGATATTTAAAGTGTTTACATTGTGTTATTTAAAATGTAAGGATGATTTGTCATGATAGCAGATATCACTGGGTTTCATGCAAATATTTCACAATTTTTTATGAAACTTAGGCATCTGCAAATGCAAAAATCCATGGAACCAGACACCAGTGCATACTGAAAAAGACCGTACATGGGATTCAGAAACATATGAATTACTTTTTATTTAAAACAGTTTTTATAAAAAATATGCTTTTTGGAGTTTCATGAGCCTAGGTATCATAGTTTACGTTGGGTGTATGGAGTATGATATGTGTGGCTGAGAGAATAAAGCATATGCATTGGTTTATTTATATGAGGAAAAAAGTATGCAGACTCCTAGGTGGATTTACAGTGGTGCTTGCCTGGTTGGTAGGAGATTGGGCACTAAATAGCTGTTGGCTCAGTGGTACAAAACCCCCATGAAGCTGGATGGTGAGAATTAATTTTTGTCATCTTTATGATATAATATAATCATATTTCATGATTGTATCAGGATATATAATAATATGACATAAAATAATATATTATAATATGATTAACATAATCATGAAATATGATTATATTATATTAACTAATAGTATATTGTGTGATTCAAAATAGTTAAAGGAGGGGTTTGAAGATATTGCTAACCAGTTAAGAAAACATTGATCATGCAGAAGTCCTCCGTTCTATTCCCATATCCATGTCAGATATAACTGTCTTACATATATCACCACTTGTAACTATGGCCTACAGAGGATTGGGCACCTTCTTGCCCTCTTGGTCACTTTCACTAACACACACACACACACACACACACACACACACACACACACAAATTTGAAATTCAAAACATATAAAACTAGGAAAAATATCATTCAAATGTCTCACCATATAAAATAAGGTGAACAAGATAATCACATTATTGTTATCCTAACAGCCTATGTGCATGTCAGTTTGTACTCTGTGATGTATTTAATTGTGATGTTTTTATGAAAGTATTAGTAAAACTTTAAAAGACTGTCATGTTTCCCATGCATAGTTCCTATGTGATACTTCCGTTCAGAAAGATTCCCACCAGTGCATCGTGTTTAACTCACTGCAGTCTACAATGTGGTAAAATTCAGCTATCTAGGGAAATGTAAATTAGGTATTCAAAAACAGTAGCCTTGCCTCTCATATTGGTCTTCTCTGGCTACTACAACAAAACAACAAAAGCTTGCAGTTTAAAGCAGCACATTATTTTCTCATAGTTCTAGAAGCTAAAAATCCAAAATCGAATTTTCTGGACCAACATCACAGTGACAATAAAATGGGTTCTTCCTGCACAGCAGAATCCTTGTCTTGGCTCCTCCAAATTCTAATGATGTAGATCTGATTCTGAGCAGTCACTGGGGCATGAACACATTACTGTCATTTCTGTTTCCCTGGTCACATCGCTCTCTCTACAGTTTTGAACTACCTCCACCTTCTTCCTTCAGGAGTTCTCCCGCACCCCTTTATTTTTTAGTATTACATTCAGGGTCTATAGAAAACATCTAGAATAATCTTCACAATTTGAAGTCCTTAACTCAGTGACATCTGCAATGTCCTCCTTGTCACTCACAATATCTAGGGATTAGAATTCTGATATTTCAGTGATCATTATTCAAATTGCCATCAAACGCAAAGCTAATAAATATCACAAATTGTGTCCTGGAATTTATTAACAGAGGGTGAAGTATTTACCAAAGTTAATAGAATAGTACTAGTGAAAATTATATAGGTAAAAATCTAGGTGTCTTGTCAAAAATGAGTATAGCACATCCCTAACTGTTTGTAATTCTTGTGTCTTCCACAAGGTCTATAAACCTTTTAAACATTCATTCTTTAAGGTATTTCCAAGAAATAGCACCAAGTATCTTTCAGAAAAGTCACAGACTTAATGGTATGTAGGCTCTAGAGTTAAGCACATGCAGGAGATATGTTGTCATCTAAAAACCATTTCTGACCTTCACTGCAGAAGGAACTGAATGTCTGTAAGAGTTGTCGAATCGCCATTATTTCCAACTGTGAGAAGAGAAATTTCACAGCTTTGATAACATGATAATTTTTATATAGTGAATGTTTCTATAAAAAATAGTATCCCACAGGGAAATATCAAACTGAAATAAAGCTAAGAGCTTAATATAATTCTAGTGCAAATAACAACAAATTAAAAAAATATAAGCAGCTATTAAATATGTCTTCAAGACATTAATTGGTTTGCTTCTTTTAATCCCTCCTCTAAATATTTATAGGTATCAAAGAAAACATGAAAAGCAAATAAAAGTAAGATTCATAGAAATAGAAGAGTTACATGATAGAAATAATATGAGCTGATTTTAATAAATAACACCTGGAATTTATCACATGATGTTGGAAAACAGAAAAAAAGCTGAAGAGTCTAGTGTAACATAGACGTTAATGTCTACCGAGGTGATGTAAAACAGCTTGGGGCCGAGAGATCATTATTGTGACCTACAAGACTGAGGAAGGTGCTTTTTCTATCTCATGACTAGTACTAGCAAATGGGTTGGGTAGGCTATAATCTATGTCCACCATGGAGACATGGCTTACTAAGAGTGGGCCTTCTAAGGGAGCACAGACTAGCTAGATCAGACATTTAATAAGTAATTATAAAGGGAAAGACTATAGATACTAGAGTCCTTAAGTTTTTATTGTTCCTATTGAAGAAAGATGCTCCCTACCTAAAGACAGTGTTCCATTTTCTGCTTTCGTTTTCCTTATTTAGCTCATCAATTGCATTACCTCACTAGAGCCTACCTGATATTAACTGGGGAGCCTAATCTGAATTGTGTTTTTGTCTCTCTCTCTATATATATATATATGTGTGTGTGTTTGTATTTATTTTATTTTATTTTATTTTTTCTACTACTATTTCTTTTTTATTAATTACACTTTATTCACTTTGTATCCCCAATAACCCCCTCCCTCCTCCCCTCCTGATCCCACCCTACCTCCCCTTCTTCACGGATGCCCCTCCTCAAGTCCACTGATAGGGGAGGTCCTCCTCTCCTTCCCTCTGATCTTAGTCTATCAGATCACATCAGGAGTTGCTGCATTGTCATCTTCTGTGGCCTGGTAAGGCTGCTCCCCCCTTAAGGGAAGGTAATCAAAGATCAGGCCAATCAGATTATGTCAGAGGCAGTCCTTCTTCCCATTGCTATGTAACCCACTTGGACACTAAACTGCCATGGGCTATATCTGTGCAGGGGTTCTAGGTTATCTCCATGAATGGTACTTGGTTGGAGTATGAGTCTCTGGGAAGAACCCTGTGTTCAAATTTTCTGGTTCTGTTGCTCTTCTTCTGGAGTTCTTGTCCTTTCCAGATCTTACTATTTCCTACTTCTTTCATAAGATTCCATGCACTCTGCCCAACAGTTGGCCATAAGTCTCAGCATCTGCTTTGAGAGTCTGCAGGGAAGAGCCTTTCAGAGGCCCTCTGTGGCAGGTTCCTAGCTTGTTTCCTGTTTTCTTCTTCTTCTGATGTCCTTCCTTTTTGCCTTTCGGGATGGTGATTGAGCATTTTAGTCAGGGTCCTCTCTCTTGATTAGTTTCTTTAGATGTACAGATTTTACTAGGTTCATCTTATATTACATGTCTATATGAGTGAGTATATACCATGTGTGTCTTTCTGCTTCTGGGACACTCAGGATGATCCTTTCCATGTCCCACCATTTACCTGCAAATTTAATGATTTCTTTATATTTCATTGCTGAGTATTATTCTTCAGTTGAGGGGCATATGGGCTGTTTCCAGCTTCTGGCTATTACAAATAAAGCTGCTATAAATATGGTTGAGCAAATGTCCTTATTGTGTACTTGAGCCTCTTTTGGATATATGCCTAAGAGTGGTATGGCTGAATCTTGAGGAAGCACTATTTCTAGTTGTCTGAGAAAGTGCCAGATGGATTTCCAGAGTGGTTATACAAGTTTACATTCCCACCAGAAGTGAAGGAGTGTTCCCCTTTCTCCACAGCCTCTCCAGCATGTGTTGTCACTCGAGTTTTCATCTTGGCCAATCAGATGGTTGTAAGGTGAAATCTCAAGGTCGTTTTGATTTGCATTTCTCTAATGGCTAATGACATTGAATGTTTTTTTAAGTGTTTCTCTGCCATTCGATAGTCTTCTACAGAGAATTCACTGTTTAGCTCTGTTCCCCATTTTTTAATTGTTTGGTGTTCTGTTCAGGAAGTTGTCTCCTGTACCAATGCATTCTAGGGTTTCCCCACTTTTTCTTCTAACCGATTTAATGTGTCGGTTTTATGTTGAGGTCTTTGATCCACTTGGACTTTAGTTTTGTGCAGGGTGATAAGTATGGATCTATTAACATAGTAAAAATGGCCATCTTACCAAAAGCAATCTACAGATTCAATGCAATTCCCATCAAATTACCAACACAATTCTTTACAGACCTGGAAAGAAAAATGCTCAACTTCATATGGAATAACAAGAAACCCAGAATTGCTAAAACAATCCTCTACAATGAAAGATCTTCTGGAGGTATCTCCATCCCTGATCTCAAGCTGTACTATAGTGCAACAGTAATAAAAACTGCATGGTACTGGCATAGAAACAGAATGGTGGGTCAATGGAACTGAACAGAAGACCCAGAAATAAACCCACACACTTATGGTCACCTGTTCGTTGACAAAGATGCCAAAACTGTACAATGGAAAAAAGATAGCATCTTCAACAAATGGTGCTGGTCTACATGTAGAAAAATGCAAATAGATCCATACTTATCACCCTGCACAAAACTAAAGTCCAAGTGTGTTTGTATTTTGAAAAGATGGACTTAAAACGAAAATAGATAACTGGCCTTTGAAATAGGTCCTCAGGAAAATCAAGAAAATAACATTGCCTTACCTTCACATTTAGAGATTCTGACTCTGTGTAATTTTCCTGTGGGTTGTTCCAAACTTCGGGTGTTTTCTTATTGATAGGCACCAGAAAGGATGGAAGAGAGGATACAGGAAGGGAGACTACTATAAAGAGTCCTCTGAAAGGCTCCACCCAACAGTAGATCAAATACTGAGATGCTGAGGCTCACAGCCAACTTTGGGCAGAGCGCAGGAGTCTTACAGGAAGAAGGGGGCAGAGATATAAGAACAGGGAGGGGACAGGAGCCCCACAAGGAGAACAACAAAGCTAAAAAATCTGAGAACAGGGGGTCCTACTGAGACTGATGAACCAACCAAGGACCATGGATGGAGAAGATCTAGACCCCCTGCTCAGATGTAGCCGATTGGCAGCTCAGTCTCCATGTGGGTAGCCAAGTGAGGAAATCACGAGCTGTCTCAGTCATGAAATAGGTTGCCTTCTCTTTCATCACTTGTCCCTGGTGATACAACCTTATCAGACCACAGAGGAAGATGCTCCAAGAAGTCCTGATGAGACCTGTGTAACATTTTTATACCTTGTTTCTGTGCCTGTTGAATAATTGTATTTACTTGAGGAACCATTCTTATTTTTGGTACTGATAAATCTGTATTCAGTTTTTACATTTGGTCCTATGTTGTAAAAAAGGTTTTACATTAAAAACATTAGCAAAATAAACTGTCATCAGGATTTATATTCACACAATATATTTAATCTATGTCACCCAAAGCTCTTCTATAATGCCATTATTTCCTGAGTGACTCTTACTTTCTGCAATGTATTGTTTGTATTTTAAATATAACAAAATAAAGTATAATAAGATAACACAAAAAGTGTCATGTCAGAGTTAAGAGGGACAAACCAACAGAAGGAAAGAGCCTAAGAGACAAGAGAATCAAAGACCTAATTGTTCACACACTTCATGATCCTATAAAACACTGGAGGTTGTAATACATACACAGAAGACACTTTCACAATATGCTGTTAATAAAGTTGACCTTTATTCTACTGTAAAAGCATCTCTGGTAATTCTCTCATCTATGATCCAGGTAGCAGCCTTGCTTCTACTCTTAATCAGAGATGCATCATCATGTGTCATTTTCCAGGAAATCTGTATGTGCTCGTTCTATGTTGCAGTCATTTGTGTGTGTGATTCTGGAGATCACACCCAGAGTGGAGCATGTCCTAGGCAAGCACTCTGATGGTGAGATAGCTTACCACAGGCCTATCTCAAACTTTTTAGGAGCACATTGAAGAAATAATTTTCTGTGTCTGCTCATGTATGTTCTTCCTATGCTTAATGTTCATGGAACCTAACTGTACTCTTTTGACATTTTCTGGTTCCATGTCATTTTCTTAAATTTACAAAAAAACTGATTTTGTAATGCTTACCTAAGATTTATTTTTTTTAATATCAATGTTATGTTGATATTGATGACCATGATCCTTAATGCATCAATCTGTTGTATTAAAAAAGGATTGTAAATTCTGTTTTCTCTGACTCTTATAATAACAAATGTCAGAAAAGTAGTACAAAGCCAAGCTGAATCAGTGTTTATAACTTAACTAAAATGAATAATTCAAATTTTCTTTAAAAAAATAGAATATATAGGAGATCTACATTTCCTCATCATTACTGGTTACCTAATCTGGAAAGAAAAAGAAAGCATGGGCTTTGTGAACTGACATATCATATATAACCAATGTGGACAGAAAGTCTAATTTGTTCCTCATTCCCCAGAACATGCTCCTTTCTGTTTCTTTCAAAAGTATCCTCTGCTAGTAGAATATCATTAATGCATATGAAAAAGTGGTTTCTTACCTCTCTTGTTTCTTAATAGGCTTTAAAAAATGGCTAAATTTACTGAACATTCTCTCTCTAGAAAATTGAGGATTGTGACCTCCTTCAAAGCTATCCACACATTGTATTTAATACTTTTTAATTACCAATGAAACCTTTAATGAACACTCCATCTCTTTTTTTGCCTTTTATCCATAATCAAAATCTGGATTCCTTGAAGACTCAGTTTTGTCGTGTGAAGTCTCAAATATAGTAGCATCATGGAAATATAAGTAAAAATTGGTTTTTAATCTACTGAGACATAACATATTCATATAATTTCTGCCTTTTTTTCTGCAACTCCTTCCATATACCCATGTTGCTCTCAAATTCATGGACGTACTTTCTTCTTTATATGTATATGTGTATGTATGTATATATGTATGTATATATATTTATGTGTGTATGTATATATATATAATTATATGTGTTCTCTCTGCCTATATGTATATGTGTGTGGATATGGAGTGTATGTGTGTTTCTAAATATATAAATACAACTTGTTATATATAATGTTACATGTATGAATTCAGGATTGACCACTTGATATTGGATAAACAATTGGATAAACAATTCCTTTCCTAAGGAAGACTATTTCTCCTGCTCTTAACATTGTTTAGTAGCCTTTAATTCTTTATCTAGGGCTGAGGCTCTGTGACATTCCCTCCTTCTGTGTTACCCTTTCTATTTCTGTCATTATTGTTCAGATCTTGTTTAGGAAGCCACGTTGCTGGGGTTTCATGTGTAACTTCTCTGACACTTCTAGAGACACAATCTGAGAGGGAACTTCCTGTTCCTCTGGTTCTTACATTCTCTTCCAGATCCACTTCTGTAATGATTCCTACTTCTTGTGTACAGGTTTTATGTTATATATGTATCTATTGGGACTGGGCTCCATAACTTTTAATGTTGATCAGTTATAGTTTTCCATAATGGTCTTTATCTGTTGCAAAGTGAAGTTTCAGTTGTGAGGGGGGAATAACTACACTGATCTGTGGGTATAAAGACAAGCATTGAAACACAGTTAAAAATTATGCTGGTTCAATAAAGTGACATTTGCAGGTTTTCTCCAAAACCTTTGACTTTACTAACCCTGGGTAGCTGGCTAGGTTTCTAATACCAGCATGATTTGACTCTTGTTGAGTGAATCTTTAATCCAATTAGAGAGTTGTTGGTTACTGCCAAGCTGTGTATGCCACTATTGCACCCATGGGATTATTATGCTATGCTACCATTGTTGTGATTCATATGCACAATATCTAGTTAGGATTGTTGTTTGCTTCCCTTCTTTGGAAGTTTGCATGGTGCCTTCTACTACCAATGAAAGCTAGTTCCCAGGAGAAAAGCTTTCAGGACAAATTCTGCTTGGCTCCTCTAAGTTCAGTGTCTAAAGTTCATAGCATCTTTAGTAACAGGGACTTTATTTCTACTTCTTGGAGTCAACAAAGGGCAACAGCAATAACCTGTAATGTTTTGGGGGTCTCTTGGACAACATTGATGAACAATTCAAAAGAGGGTTTCTCATGCATGATATTAAAGTTTTAAATAGCAAGTTCTAAAGAAAGAAGACATTGAAAAGTACCAAGGTCTGTTGTCTTTCCTTTAGTGATATCATATCTAAGTCTTCCAAGAATGACTTAAGAGGAAACTGAATTATCATTTCAAATGTGAGCATTCTCCAGGTGGGTGACTTCACAGCAGGTCTGCAGATGAAGCAGAGGCTCTGGATCAGTGGAAGCTGAATAATCTCGTAAGTTTTCTCAAATAAGAACAATCCAAAAAAGTCAGCATCCAACACACACACAAACACAGTTGTTTTTTTTTTTTAATGATCAATGTCATCCCTCATGCTAAATATAGTACCTAAATGCTAAATTTAGTACCTAAATTACTAAAACAAAGCAAGAACAACAAAAATCTTTCTTTTTTGGTATTTGAATGGAATATTTATGTACAAAACATTGATTGTATAAGTAAAGACTGGGAATGTTGAAACCAGGGCACTAATTATAGATTCTTCTGGTTTGGGTTCACTTAAGTGGTGTGGAATTTGTTGTGGAGCATTGTCCGCACTCTCTTCAGTGCCAGTTTTAATTATAATATGGACATGCTTTTTGGCATCCCATGAATTGTTAACATGCTTTCAGCTTTCTCTTTACCAGACACTTGCTATGCATGGACTTCCATCCGATGCACTGCAATGTCAGAATACTACGCAAGCTTTGCAATAGTGAGCACTTCAGTAAATACCTTGCTTTATCTTTCAGCAGCAGCAATCTTACCCAGTCTTTGTCCTCTGAAATCTCAGTGAACAAATCAGAAATAAGTTTAGAGAAATCATTGTGAGCTAAAGTTTCTTACCACAAGGATATTTCGTCACAATATAGTAAGCATCAGACTATAATAAGTATTTCTCAGAATAAGATAAGTACCTGAATTCACTTTGACTGTGTAAGGTAGTTGGATATAAACTCTAAGAGTATTTTTAAAGATAAATTATGCACATTTCTCAGGGTTATGAAATATTATTTTTTAAATCTGTCATACTTTGAGTCATGTATTCCTAAAGAACCACCTAGAAGATTTACAAAAAGCATTTATCCAAATAAAAAAGTGGAAATTGTTTACCAATATTAGAACCTGGGTTTTGTAAGCCTAAACCACCTTTCATCTCACTTAACATCTCCCTGCTATGCAGGAGTTAAGTGTGCAATATAGTTGGATTAACTAAAACTTTCTTGTCATAAGTAAAGATGATAATTATTTCACAAACTCACCCTGATTGAAGAGCAGAGGTCACTTTAAAGTGGACCTTTCAAGTAGGGAACAGAGGTTTTTCCACACTGCATAACCCATCTCTTAGGAAAATACCATTTTGAAGAAACTTGATTGTGACTGCTGTAAAACATATGGGGGAAGTAGAAAAACTAGGTACGTTCTGTTCTTAATCTGAAATGCGGGCAACACCTACCTTTTGTCTCTTGATAAAATGTTTTAGTTTTGTTTGTCCAGTCTAAGTCATTTTCTGACTTTATACTTCCTTTTGCCATGGCTGAACTGTAAAAATATCATAGCATCAGGAGAGCACAGGAGTTCTTTCAGCTCTTCAGGATGAAATGTGCAACAATCCCTCTCATTTTGTTGACTAAGTTTGTCGGTATCTTTCTTGAAAAGGCATAGCTTTTACCATATTTTTCATACAACCAATTATAGTACTCCATTTCAGTCTTTTGAAGTTTTACAGTTTTTTCTCTGTGCTAATCATATAAGCTGTCTAAAGAGATTTTGCAAAGCAAACAAGAAGATGGTGAACTTAGTAATCACTGCAGTACTGTGAATAAATATAGCTTTGTATGTATTATTGAGCCAAGAAACCAATACAGCTAACGGAGTTTTATGTTTTGAATATTTACATATGTCTTCTTTTATTTAACTTTACAAATATCTGCAACCCAAAGCCACAACCATCTGAGGAAAATAAAGTACTTTGTGAATTTGTAAAGTGTGCCAAGTTTATGATATTGGTATGGTATGTATAAAAATGTACAAATCCACTATATTTTGTCTAATTCTTCCATTCATCTTTGAAACCACAATGAAAGCTCTCAGTCAAATATTCATGTGTTACCTAAGAATCATTCATGTCACACACACATACACACATTTTGACTTAATTTTAAACATGCCTGTAAACATCTTTATAAACTGGTCAATTGCTCTAAGTATCTTTATTAGTCTGAGACTAAGTCACTTCACTTAAAAGAAGGAATGGTATGCAGGGGAAAGACAAAGAGAGAGCAGTCTTTGTCCAGCCATTTATTATGACATCTTATTTCAACCTATGATGTCTACTGTGATTTTAAAGTGGTCACTAATCAACCAGAATAGATATACAAATGAGACCCATTAGGTAAGTTTTAATCTTGTCATTTCCACAGGCTGGGAGGGGGACTAGCTTAATATAAAAGGACACATTCATTCAGCAGGATATGGGTTAGTCCACAATTTGTCTTTTCTCTTTCATTTTCTTTCTTTCCTCAAAAATTATCACATGATTGTTCTATAAAAAAAGCACAGTCAGCTAGTCGCGGTGGCAGATGTTCGTAATCCCAGCACTCACGGAAGCAGAGGCAGGCAGATAACTGTGAGTTTGAGGTCAGCCTGGTCTACAAAGTGAGTCTAGGAAAACCAGGGAAATCCTGCCTTGAAAGAAAAAAAAAGCAAAGGAAGAAAAGAAAAAAGTCAGGTCTGCATAAAAGTTCATAATACTGCAACTATCAAAATAGTAGCAACAAAGCCTCCAAGAAGTAAAACCAAATTCACTTGAGCAGATGGTGGTAGAATGAGCATCTGTAAAGATGGCCTGTGTGCAAAGACGAGAGATGTGCTCTCCTGGTTATTGTTCTCCTTTTACACTGACTACTGAAAGCTTAGAGACAGACTGAGCCCCAGGTTTCAACTTCCATTTCAAATATAGAAATTGTTTTATCTTTGTCTTACCGTCTTTCAGCTTCTACAGTTCCCTCATAATTTTACTTATAAAGTAGCCCCATTATAATTAGTTTTTCTATATCATGAACACCTTTGAAAAAACTGGACATGTGATAGATAGATAGTTAGATAGACAGATAGATAGGTTTAAACAAATAACTTATTATATTAAATAAATATATCATTCTTAGCTTCACCCAAGCCAGTGCGGTTGGACTAGAAGACTGACAATCAGTACTTTTCAGAACAGTTGAGATGAATCATATCCTTGATCTTTACGCATCTTCTTCATCCAGTTTCACTCTCCCCTCTCCAATGCTAGTGAATCTTTGACTGTAAGGTGAGTAACATTCTTGTCAAATTGGTGTTGTTTTTTTTCTTGGAGTCATTTCCTAGTATTCCACATGTTTTCATGAATTCTGCATCTTCAACTAGAAACTTTTAAATAATGTGCCTGTGCCACAATTGCAAGGGCTCCAAATGCAGTAGTAGTGCTACAAGTTCTCTAACTGTGAAATCTGTGCAATGACCTTTACAGTTGCTATAGTCCTGTTGCAGGTCATGCGTGTCTGTGGCTCAGGAAGAGAATCCTCAGAGGAACCAGGCTACCCTTTCCTTCACACATTCATCGGGGGAAGGAAGCAAGAAAAAGCTTCAAGAGTTTCGCACAGACAGAACTCAATTACTTTCATAGGAAGGATTAATTGTATCTTATGGCCTCTTTATAAAATATTTATTCAGCATGACTAATTGCTGATTGAAAATTGTTCTCTGAAAAGCAATTGCTGACTCTGGATGCAAAGAGGGTTCAGTCAGTAGCTTCCATTTTGTCCATTTCTTTTGCTTACAGGTAAGTGGTGATTTGCTTATTTAACAAAGTTAATGTAATTTACATGAAATATGTTTTCCCTTGGGGTATTATACATTTCTGTAAAGAAATATCAAAGAAATTTAAATGTGTTCTCAATTAAATACAGTGGCCCAGATTCTGGGGCTGAGCTAAATTTCTCAAGTCGTACTTTTGATGCTTCCATCTTCCTGTGACTTTTCTTGTTCTGTGTGTGCATAAGCGAAGAGAAACTTCATTACAAGGGGTTTTAGAGGCACATTTAGCTCCCGGATGTCCATCATCCAGACAATACCTTCAGATTTAGAAGGCCTGACTTGATTTGACTTAAGTCCCTTTGGCATATTCAGAACAGAAGATTCTATTCAAGTTTCTCTGGAGAAGAATCTCAAAGGGATAATAATAAACAACCCCATGAGAGTGTCATCCCGCTAATATTATCTGAGTAGCATGAGCCTGAAGCCCAAAGTATTTGACAATGTTTTCTTGTTATTATAAATGGAGCATCTTTCAGTCATCACAGTCATCACTGGTGGTGATGAGCTTCACGTCCCTGGTCACTACTCCTATGCAGTGTTTGGTTTTAGTTCACCCCATGATCATTGCACTCTGGCTTTTCTCCTTACACTACTCCTTTCCTGAGCCTAAGCAGCCAATGCAGCTCCCTCATTATTCTTGGTACTGCTATTTAATGGTAGCATCAAAAAAGGGAAGCACACAAGGGGAAAACGTGTTCCTGCTGTGTCTGTCTTGGTTCCATCGCATCACAGGTTGATTCGTATGGAAATACAAACAGTAGGAATAATATTCCAGTGAGAGAAAGAGGCAGAAAAATCTTTATTGATGAGTGGAGGGCTAGCTAGGTCATTGCATTCACATCCACCTCATTGCAAATGAAATCTGCAATTTAAATGGCACACCCTATAAATTCAGCCATACAAATGCTAGATAGGCAGATTCTGGTTGAAATGCTGTATGGGGCAAACAGTTACATTCCTGAGTTGTTTTTTACCCACAGAGATCGCACCATGGAGTTTTATTTAATTGTTTCCCATAATATCAGTTGCCTGAAGGAAACACTTCCACATGTTATGATAAATTATGGAGGATACCATATGTGGTTAGACTAGCAGTGTCATAATGAGCAGATATAGTCAGTAGGTATATTAATACTACTGCCATTTGTAGGAGAAAACTATCAGTGTTAGCAAAGTTCCTTAATGCACATACTCCCTTTGTGTCTCAGGAGTCTATGCAGTAGTTATATGAATCATGAACACGTTCTTCTATTGTGTTTGGCTTTCAAAATGGTAATTTGTAGAAAAGCTCATGATTGTGGAATTTGGTTGTGAGTTTTTCTAAAAGTAAACTGAAACACAGCTATGATCCTTAAAGAATGGTATTCAATAGACGGAAAGTTATAGCATGCAAGCTAGTTGGGAGGATAAAGCCAAAGAGAAAATGGCTAAGGCTGGTATATATGAACGATAAGCAAGAACACAGGTCCACCCTTGTCTGTTAAACCTCACATTACTTAGCATAGTTACCTGCTTGAATTGTAAATATCTTCTCATTCTTATGAAAACCCTTTTAGCAAAACAGCAAATCATGCTAGAGTTGAACTTGTCACATTTCTACCTCAGATTGTCATTTTGAATATTTGTCATCAGGGGGGATAGTTTCTCTTCTGGGCTGCACACTTAGAAAATTTCTGCAACTAATGATGTCCCCAAACTTAAAACAAATTATTTTTCTACTAAATGAGGGTTAAAAACAAACCATTCTAATGTACTCACTAGTTTCTCATTATGATATGAAATTTCCATTTTCCAAACTACAAGTGTGCCTCCCCTGCTTTTTCTTTTTTCAGTGTCTGAAAGCTGAACCAAGAAGCAATAAAACTAAAGTGTTTTCAGGACCAATGGATGTCATTTGGAGTTTATTATTTCCCTAGAGGCCTACCTTATATTTTCCTTGTCAGAAAGCATGCAGACATAGGCAAGCTTAATTGTCCTACCAAGCCCCCTTATATGAAATTTAGCATATCATAGTCTCTGTGTGTATCTACAACAATTGCCAAGATAATAGTGACATTGGAGATGTAAATAACTGACTGGAAATCAATAGATTACATCAAATTTAGTTAGAGAAAAAGACGATCAGCTTGATTTAATGTTAAATTGGCTAATTAGATGAGAAAGATTGCATTTTAATTTATTTAGTATATTTGCCTCATATTGGACTAACACTTTTTGATACATGAAATTCTAGTTTCTCTAAGCTCTTCTCAAAGCAAAACTGTATTCTCTGAGCAAATTTAGTTTGTAGGATAGGACTTACTCACTTTTACTTGTCAAAATATAATGAGATCCGTGATATCTTGGTGCTATGATATGATTATATGTGATGGATATCGATTCTTAAGAATGTAAGAGACAACATTAATAAATTGAATAAAAATAAATATGTTGCAAAGTTGTACACGAAAATTTCTAATTAGAATGTCTGTAATAATGGATATGTTTGATGCCTGTGCTGCCCACCACTATAGGCATTGGCAGCCTGTGGCTTTTCAGGACTTCAAATATGGTTAGTATAAACAAGTAAGTGAAAGTTTAGTTTACTTGGTTTTTATTGTTTTGCTCACATATAGTCACTGATGTAATAGGATACTAAGGATCACTAGTGCCCAGAGATCTTTTTATGGAAGAATATTTGAGGAGAACATTCTAGATGGAAAGAGAAATGTACAAAGTGTAGGAAAGAAGAAACGGACATGGCTGACATGAACTGATCAAATGCTGCCCAATGCAAAGTTCTCAAGGAAGAAAGAAATCAAATCAGGGAATGACTCATTGTCATAAATAACTCACCAACTTACTATTTATTCTAATTGACAGTTTCCAAATCACAGTTTTAACTAACTCAAGGTCTCAGGATAATATTACTTTTTTTAGATAATTTTATTTGTTTCCTTCTTAATATTTTCAGTACAGGCTCTTCACTCAGGGCCACACACAATAGCAAGTATTTTATCTATCTCTGAGGAGCATTCCCAGTTCCATCACAAGGCTCTTCTCACTTCACAAAGCTAGTAAAGAATATGCAACTGGCTTTAATAAAATTATACTTTGTGTGTATATGATTACAAATATGAGTAATTAATTGCCTGCTGAAAAAAATACTGAGAAAAAAATTAGCTCCATTGGGAGGAATCAGGAGACAGGTTAACTATCCACATTTTCAAATAAATTATGAAATTTCAGCACTCCACTACAAGAACAATTGTTTTCAGTGTAGTCCCATGACAATAATTATGTGGTTCTGGAGAAACCTTTATTACTTTATTGCAGAAGCTTTATTACTAAATGTTTGGATATTTGGGAAAATAGTATGTCATCGCGATTGTCATGGATTGCTCTGTTCACAGGAAGTCTGTGACTAAATAGAATATTGTAAAGAAGTATAAAAGAATGGTTATATGTACCTATTATATAAATGTAAAGCATTTCAATTTCTTGCTGGGAAAATTGGACAATGAAATCAGGTTGATTGTTACCAAAGTACCTTCTCATCTGTCTTGGGTCCTTGGTGTTTCATACATTGCCCTCTTTTCTGTGAGTGTGATGGTAGACAGAATCTACTTTAGACTTTACAGAGCTTGTCTGGTAGTAGAAGAAAAAAAGCAAAGGAAAGGAAAGCAACAAACCATACAAATTCAACAACACACGATATTTTTATAGCTGAGCAATTATTTTATTGAATGGTTACTATGGACAAGGTACAGTTATAAAAACTGAGAATATAAAACAAGAAATATAAAAGAAAAAAAAAGGGCACCTGCTCTTCTGGGGATTCCAGTTCATCAAATAAGGAAGAAAGTTGACAAATTAGTAAACAAGCACAAGATGGTCAATTTTAAAATGTTGAAGAGTGTAGGCTGTTGTTATTTTTCTGTTGACAGTGTTCTTTGCTTTACAGAAGTTTTTCTGTTTCATGAGATCACATTATTAATTATAGATCTTACAGCCTGTGCTGTGGGAGTTCTGTTCAGGAAGTTGTCATTTCCTGTGCCAGTGAGTTCAAGGGTCTTCCCACTTTTTCTTCTGGTAGTTTTACTGTGTCTGGTTTTATGTTGAGGTTTTTGACCCACTTGGATGTTACTTTAGTGCAGGGTGATAATTTAATGATCTATTTGCATTTTTCTACATGTAGAAATCCAGCACAAACAACACAATTGTTGAAGATGCTATTTTTTTTCCATTCTATGGTTTTGGCTCCTTTGTCAAGAATCAAGTGCCAGTAGATGTGTGGGTTTATTTCTGGGTCTCCGGTTCAATTCCATTGATCCACGAGTCTGTTTCTATGTTGGTACCAAGCAGTTTTTATAACTTGCTCAGTAGTACAGCTTAAGATCAGGGATGGAGATATCTCCTGAAGATCTTTTCTCATATAGGATTGTTTTTAGCTATTCTAGGTTTTATGTTTTTCCATATGAAATTAAAAATTGTTCTTTCAAGGTTTGTAAAGAATTGTGTTGGCATTTTGACAGGAACAGCAATAAATCTGTAGATTGCTTCTGGTAGGTTGACCATTTTCTGTTTTATTTTTAAAATGTTTATGATTACTATCATTTATTACAATTTATTCAATTTGTACCCTAGCTGAGGTCCCCTCCCTCATCTCCTTTCAATCTCACCCTTCCTCCCTCTTCTTCCCCTATGCTCATCCCTAGTCCACTGATTGGAGGTCCTCTTCCCCTTCTATTTGACCCTAGCTTATGAGGTCTTATCAGGAATGGTTGCATTGTCCTCCTCTGTGCCCTGGCAAGGCTGAGTTTACAACAAAGAAAGTCCCTGCTCCCCTTACTAGGGATCCCACTTTGATTTTGAGTCTATGCGTTACATCTGAACCAGGGTTTTACATCCTCTCCATGGATTGTCCTTGGTTGGGGTATCATTCCTTTCAGGGGCCCCAGGGCTCAGTACTTTTGACTCTGTTGGTCTCCTTGTGGAGCTCCTGTCCCCTCCAGGTCTTTCTATCTCCCCCTTCTTTCATAAGATAACCTGGACTCTGCCCAAAGTTTGGCTATGTGTCTCAGCCTTTGTTTTGATGCCTGGATCAGTAGAATCTTTCAGAGGCCTTCTGTGGTAGGCTCCTGTCCTGTTCCCTGTCTTGTGTTTCTGATGTCTATCAGTTTTTCCGTCTGAATGACGATTTGGCATCTTCCCTAAGGTACATTTACACAATGGAATACTATTCAGCTATTAAAAACAAGGAAATCATGAAGTTTGCAGGCAAAATGTGGGAACTAGAAAAGATCATCTTGAGTGAGGTGACTCAGAAACAGAAAGACACACGTGATATATACTCAATCATATGTGGTTATTAAACATCCAATATAGGATAAACATACTATACTATACTATAGTATAAACTATACTCTTAAAGATGGATGGCCATTTTTATTATATTAATTTTAGTGACCCATGAACATGGGAGATCATTCCATCTTGTGATATCTTCTCTAATGTCTTTCTTCATACAAGTATTTCATTTGCTTGGTTAGGGCTTCACCAAGATAGTTTATGGGTTTTTGGGCTATTTTTTTGAAAGGTGTTGTTTCCCTAATTTCTTTCTAAGCCCTTTTGTGTTTTGTATACAGCAAGGTTACTGATTTTTTTTGAGTTGAATTTGTATACAGCCACTTTGTTGAAGTTGTTTATCAGCTGTAGGAGTTCCCTGTTAGAATTCTTGGTGTCATTTATGTATACTATCATATCATCTGCAAATAGTGATACTTTGACTTCTTCCTTTCCAGTTTGTATTCCCTTGATCTTCTTTAGTTGTATGATTTTTTTTCTAGCTAGGATTTCATGTTCTATATTGAAAAGATACAGAGAGAAGGCAGCCTTTTCTTGCCCCCAATTTCAGTGGGACTGATTCAAGTTTGTCTCTGTTTAGTTTGAAATTGGCTATAGGTTTGCTATATAATGCCTGTACTATGTTTAGGTTTATGCCTTATATCCGTGATCTCTCCAAGACTTTTTTTAAATTTTTATTTTTTTAATATTAGTTAGTTTGTTAACTTTGTATCCCTGATGTATCTCACTCCCTCTTTCCCTCCCAATCCCACCCTCCCACACTCATCTCCTCCCTGCACCTTTCCAAGTCCACTGATAGGGGAGAATCTCCTCCCCTTTCATCTGCTACTGGTTTATCAGGTGTCTTCAGGACTGACTGCAAATTCCTCCTCTGTGACTCTAACTAGCAGTGTATCAAAGCAGATCTTAAGAACAAACCTTCGGCAGAGTGCAGGGAATCATAAAAAGGGGGGGGGGCTTAATATGACCTGGGGAGGATAGGAGTTCTACAAGAACCAAATATATCTGGGCACAGGGGTCTTTTATGAGACTGTTTCTCCAAACAAGGACCATGTACAGATGCAACCTAGAGTCTCTCCAAGACTTTTAACATGAGTGAGTGTTGGATTTTGTCAAATGCTTTTTCAGCATGTCAAGAGATAATCATGTGGTTTTCTTCTTTCAGTTTATGTATATGTAGATTACATTGATGGATTTCCATATATTTAACCACCCCTGCAACCTGGATTGAAGCCTACTTCGTCATGGTAGATGATATCTTTGATGTGTTTTTTGAATTCAGTTTGTATTTTATTATTTTTGCATTAATATTCATAAGAGAGATTGGACTGACATTTTCTATTTGGGTCTTTGTATGGTTTAGGTATCAAGGTGACTGTGGCCTCATAGAATGAGTTTGGTAATGTTCATTCCACTTCTATTTTGTGTAAAAGTTTGAAAAGTGTTGTGATATTAGCCCTTCTTTGAAGGCCTGGTAGAATTCTGCACTGAAACCATCTGGCCCTGAGCATTTTTTGGATGGGAGACTTTTGATGACAGCTTCTGTTTCCTTAAGGAATATAGGACTATTTAATTTATTTACCTGGGCTTTATTCAGCTTTGGTAAGTGGAATCTATCAAGAAAACTGTCCTTTAGTGGCATATAGGCTTGTGAAGAAAGACTTAATGATTGTTTGGTTTTCCTCAGTGTCTGTTGTTATGTCCCCATTTCATTTCTGATTTTGTTGATTTGGATAGTGTGTCTGCCTTTTAGTTAATTTAGCTAGGGATTTGTCTATCTTGTTGATACTCTCAAAGAACCATCTCAAGTTTGTTGATTCTTTGAATTATTCTATTTGTTTCTAATTTATTGATTTTAGCACTGAATTTGATTATTTTCAGCCATATCTTCCTCTTGGGTATGTCTGCTTCTTTTCATTCTAGGGCTTTCAGGTATGCCATTAACTTGTATGGGGTGTATCTAATAACGTTATCAAGGCACATAGTGCCACAAATTTTCCTCTTAGCAATGCTTTCATTGTGTCCCAGAAGTTTGGGTATGTCATGTCATCATTTTCATTGAATTTTAGGAAGTCCTTAATTTCTTTCTTATTTTTCCCTGACCCTGTTGTCATTGAGTAGAGAGTTGTTCAGTTTCCATGTGTGTGTATATAGGCTTTTTGTTATTTCCATTGTTGAAGTTCAACTGTAGTCCATGGTGGTCTAATAAGATACAAGGTTTTATTTCAATATTCTTGCATCTGTTGAGGCTTGCTTTATGAACTACTATATTGACCTACTATATGGTAAGTTTTGGAGACGTTTCCCTGAGGTGCTGAGAAGGTGTATTCGTTTGTGTTTGGATGAAAAGCTCTGTGGCTGTCTGTTTGATTCATGACATCTATTAGTGTCATTATTTCACTATTTAGCTTCTGTTTTATTGATCTGTCCTTTGATGAGAGTGGAGTGCTGAAATCTCCCACTATTAATCTGTGGGGATTGATGTGTGGTTAAAGCTTTATTATGTTTCTTTTAACAATGTGGGTGCCATCATATTTGGGGCACAGATGTTCAGAATTAAGATATCATCTTGGTGGGATTTTCTTTTGATGAGCATAAAGTGTCCTTCCTCGTCTATTTAGATTAATTTTGGTTGATAATCCATTTTATTAGATATTAGAATGGCTATTAGAATGGCTACTCTGGCTTGTTTCTTGGAATCATTTGCTTGAAAAACCTTTTCTAGCCCTTTATTCTCAAGTAACATCTATTTTTATGGATGAGGTATATTTCATGCATGCAAAAGAATGTTGGATCCTGTTTATGCTTCCATTCTGTTAGTCTGTGTCTTTTCATTAGAGTCGAGTCCCTTGATATTGAGAGATATTAATGACCAGTTACTGTTAATTCCTTTTATTTTAGTATTGGTTGTGGTAGTGTGTTTGTGTGCTTGTCTATTTTCCATTTTGCAGTGAAGTTATTTTTTTCCTGTGTTTTCCTGGGTGTAATTAGCCTTCTTGGGTTGGACTTTTCCTTCTAGTATCTTCTAGAGGGCTGGATTTGTGGATAGCTACTGTTTAAATTTATTTTTGTCATGGAATATCTTGTCTTTTCCATCTATGATGATTGAGATTTTGTTGAGCATAGGTGGGTTGACATCTGTGTTCTCTTAGGGTCTGTATGACATCTGTCTAGGGCCTTCTGGCTTTCATAGTCTCTGTTGAGAAGCCAGGTGTGGATTCTGATGGGTTTGACATTATACATTACTTGGTCTTTTCCCTTTGCAGCTTTTAATATTTTTGTTGTTGTTGTTGTCATTCTGTACAATTAGTGTTTTGATTATTATGTGGTGGGAGGATTTTCTCTTCTGGTCTAATCTCTTAGGTGTTCTGTAAGCCTCTTGTATACCTATAGACATGTCTTTCTTTAAATTGGGAAAATTACCTTTTATGATTTTGTTGAAACTATGTTCTGGGCCTTAGAGATGGGAATCTTCTTTTTCCTCAATTCCTATTATTCTTCGGTTTTGTCTTTTCATGATGTTCTTGATTTCTTGTATGTTTTGTGTCAGGAATTTTTCAGATTTAACATTTTCTTTAATGTATGTATCCTTTTCTTCCACTGTGTCTTTTACACCTGAGATTCCTTCCTCCATCTCTTGTATTCTGCTGGAGATGCTTACCTCTGAAGTTCCTGTTTTCTTCTCTAAGTTCTCTCTTTCCAGGATTGCCTCAGTTTGTGCCTTCTTTATTGTTTCCATTTCCGTCTTCAGATCTTGAGCCATTTTACTGATTTCCTTCACCTGATTGTGTTTTCCTATATTTCTTTGAGTGATTTATTCATTTCCTCCCTACAGGCCTGTCTAATGGCCTCAACCTGTTCGACTCAATCTTTCTGTATTTCTTTATGCATTTTATTCCTTTCCTCCATTATCATCTCCATAAGCATAGATTTAAGGTCATTTTCTTGACTTTCAGTTGTGTTAGGGAATTCAGGGATGCTTGCCTTTGGATAACAGGATTCTGGGGATGCCACATTGCTTTGGCTTTTGTAGACTGTGTTTTTATGCTGGCCTTTAGCCATCTGATTGTCTCTGGCATTGTCTGGTAGTTTCTGGTGCCTGCTACAGTTCTTTGTGGGGGGAGGGATGGTGTGGGAAGAGCCCTTGGCAGGAAGCTGGATATTCCTGAAGGAACGCTCCTGAGGATGGTGGGTATGGTCTCTGACTGGAAGTCGTTCTTTCCTCAGGTGTATGATACTTTGGACTAACTGGACTCCTCAGGCACTCCTCTCATCAGGGGAAGCCCCAGAGACAGCTGCCCCACCACTAGCTTTTTTTGCTCTGAGGGTAACGTTATACAGCTGCCCGGACACTATGCTAAGATACTGTGTTTTCTGGGTGCAGCCAACATGGAGAACCAGTGAGCCCAGAGGTTTGGATGGTCTCCCTAGGGAGACAGGTTGAGGTTTGGAGCAGCTTCTGGATCTGTTCCAGTGGCTCCCAGGCCTCAGGTGGCCTGTGTTTGGAGCTGCATGACAGTGTACCCAGAAAATATTCACGGTCGCTGAGCAAAGCACACAGGCATGTGTCTAGCTGTTGGAGACTCCGAGCCTGTGGGAACCCAGGAACTTTTCCGGGGATTAGCTGGTGACCTAGTTCGAACCTGATTTCCTTCACCGTAGAGTTACCTCTCAACTGCAAGACCCAGCTTCTGGCATTTTGTGGCTGGAAGTTCTGTCTGGGATGGTGAGTGCAGCTTGCAGGCCTGTGGCTAGGTACTGGGAAACCAGTGCCTGCAGGAAAGCAGGAACTTTTATGGGAATTAGCTGGGTGACCTGAGGTCAGACCTAGTGTTTCCTCACAGTGGGTTGGGGTCTCCTCTCACCTGGGAAACACATTTGCTGATGTTTTGGAGCCCACAGTTCAGTCTGTTGGTCGATGTGTAGTCACTGCTGCCCTGCTGATCAGACACTCTGTGATTGGCACTGCCATCTTGGATCAAATCCCAGAAATCCAGTCTGTTTTATTGCTATGATGCAAGAGATATTTGCAAACAAGACTATACTGTAGAAATAAAGCAATAATGATACCAGAAGAGGCAAAATTCTCCTGTTAAAACTTAATTCAGGAAGACCATTTGCACTGCTAAGTCTAAAAGTAAGAAATCACTTTTAATAAACAGGTCTCATTAATATGTCCTTCTGCTGTATTTCCAATCAGTATTCTGTATATATCGGTATATAAAGTGCTTTCTTTTGTTTATTTTGATATTATTGATTACATCCAAAGAACATCTGAGTCAGAGTTTAGTTGTTTTGTCGAGCATAGTATTTATGTGTAAGATCATGGACACCATCCATTCTAATCCAAATGGACACTACATTTCATGAGTGTTGCTTGATAGCCTGCCAGCATTTAAATATGTTCTAAAGTAAAGTAAACTCAGGGAGTAATTCCCTAGAGCTTGGAGCCTGAGGCATGGCTGTGGGCTTTCAACTTCATGCTTGTCACCACAAAATAGTAGCTGGAGTTATATAATT
The DNA here is from genome assembly GCA_010120015.1 of Rhombomys opimus. Taxonomy (NCBI): domain Eukaryota; kingdom Metazoa; phylum Chordata; class Mammalia; order Rodentia; family Muridae; genus Rhombomys; species Rhombomys opimus. Next base: position 1,281,924 of record REGO01000078.1, read on the forward strand.
TTGTTAGTACCGAATGAATGAATCCCAAAATGAGTCAAGCATATTATTGTAGTATACTTACCCAATCCACACAAACAAATGAATAGAAATTCAAATCTATTGAATGAATTAATACCAACTCTTTAATTCATGGATTGTCAGAGATTGTTTACAACAGTGAACTTGTTAACTGGAGTGAAGAATAAGCTTTGTATTGGGGATAATTCTAAGCTTATTACAAAGCTAAAGCTAATAATGACTGAATGCTAGAGTTCTAATACACTTATTTTACTATATTCTAAAAGGCAGTTTTCTGTATCTGCCCATTTTCAGTCTCTACATTGTTTACCAGGGATTCCAATAAATAAATAAATAAATAGATAAATAGATAAATAAATAAATAAATAAACCTTACCAAAGAGAATCACCCACTACAGTAGCTTTCTGGGGTACAGGTCCTAATCAAACAGCAACAATAGCACCCAGAACCTTGCTGACAATTACATGTTCAAACAATAGCCAGATTTACTGAATCTGAAGATCTTAATGTTATCTCCAAGAAATATTTGTTGAAATGTATTTTCCAGTTGACTATGATACATACAACATATAAACTGTTGTTCTAGATCATCATTCTAGACACATAGGTAAGGTATTCTAAGTCAGAGGGGACCATAATCTGAGACTAAATCTAGGGTTTATTAGCTACCAGTCTCCTACATATCAAGAATTCTTCTTGAAGCCCACCTGAAAATATTTATTTGACATGACAGACATCTATTTACTTGTTTATATTTCTATTAGTATATGATTGGATTAAAATATTTACTTTATGTGTATGTAATTCAGGAAGAGTTGCTTTACCTTTAGCTCTTTTTAAAATAAATTTTTATTTTTTATATTAATTACAGTATTTGCTTTGTATCCCAGCTGTTGCACCTTCCCTCATTCCCTTCCAATCCCACCCTCTCATCCTCATCTCCTCCCTGCCATTCTCTCAGTCCACTGATGGGGTGTTCCTCCTCCCCTTCCATCTGACCCTAGCTTATCAGGTCTCATCAGGACTGGCTGCAATGTTCTCCTCTGTGGACTGGCAAGGCTTCTCCTCCCACGGGGGGGGGGGGGAATCAAAGAGCCAGCCATTGAGTTCATGTCAGAAATAGTCCCTGTTCCCCTTACTAGGGTACCCACTTTGATACTGAAATACCATGGGCTACATCCAAGCAGAGGTTCTAGGTTATATCCATACATGGTCCTTGGTTGGAGAATCAGTCTCAGAAAAGACCCCTGTGCCCAGATATATTTGGTCTTTGTGGAACCTGTCCTCTCCAGGTCTTACTAATCCCCCCTTCTTTCATATGATCCCCTGCACTCTGCCAAAGGTTTGGTTATGAGTTTCAGCATCTGCTGTGATACACTGCTAGGTAGAGTCTTTCAGAGGCTCTCTATGGTAGGCTCCTGCCCTGTCTCTTGTTTTCTCCTACTTCCAATGTCCAACCCATTTGTCTTTCTAAGTGAGGAGTAATCATCTTACCCCGGGTCTTCCTTGATTAGCTTCTTTAGGTGTACAGATTTCAGTATGTTTATCTATATCTGACAGAAGGCTAATATCCAGAATCTGTAAAGTACTAAAGAAGTTAAAAAGCAACAAATCAAGTAATCCATTTAAAAATTGAGGTACGGAGCTAAACAGAGAATTCTCTGTAGAAGAATATAGAATGGCAGAGAATCACTTAAAGAAATTCTCATCATCCTTAGCCATTAGGAAAATGCAAATCAAAATTACCTTGAAATTTCACCTTACACCCATCAGAATGGCTAAGATCAAAAACTCAAGTGATGACACATGCTGGAGATGTTGAGGAGAAAGAGGAGCCCTACCCAATTGCTGGTGGGAAAGTAAACTTGTACAACCACTTTGGAAATCAATCTGGCACATTCTCAGACAATTAGGAATAGTGCTTCCTCAAGATCCAGCCATACCACTCCTAGGCATATGTCCAAAATATGCTCAAGTACACAAAAAGGACAGTCGTTCAACCATGTTCATAGCAGCTTTATTCGTAATAGCCAGAACCTGGAAACAACCCAGATGTCTATCAATGGAGGAATGGATACAGAAATTGTGGTACATTTACACAATGAAATACTACTTGGTGGGATCTAGAAAAGATCATCCTGAGTGAGGTAACCCAGAAGCAGAAAGACACACAGGCTATATACTCACTTATAAATGGATTCTATACCTAAAAGATAGGATAAACATACCTTTAGCTCTTAAGCATCAATAATTTCTCTAAGGAAATCAGGTTGGAATCATTTTAAAATAGCATATGTGACCAAATTCTAGAAAATGAGTTGAAAAGGAAGCTTCTGAGGAATAGCTCATCACCCCTGACAAGATACTGTGAGAACATTAAAGGCTGCTTAGGATGTTGTTAGTTTAGGATAGAATGCCTGCTATTCCTGCAAGCTTTTAGTGACCAAATGGGTCTTAAAGAAAATTCAATGATTGAGCAGTTATAATAATTAAACACAAAGAAGTCATAGTACCATGACTGGGTTGCTAAAAGAAACCTAAAATAATAAGGTAACTACATGAGAGCTGCCTTTCCTGATAAGTGTTCTCCTTCGGGACACTCAGTTATTTGAGAAAATGAATACCTTTAAAGTTTAAGTCAGCATGAGTTTCTGTGCTTTTCTTTGAATAGCCAGCCTATTTTTGAGATCAAAATTTTATCTTTGGAACATTTTACTATTTGGGCTGCTAAATACTTTAGTTTAACTCATAATTGCAAATAATAACAGAAATAAAATATCAAAAAATTTAAAGGAAAAAAATAAAGTTTTACCCTTTCTTTCCACTTATTTTCTTATTCCTTCTATATAAACACCTTTTATTCTCTCCATCTTAATTTTTCTCATAATTTTAAATAGCCATGATGTTTACTAATTTACATTTTAACATCTCTATTTCATTATGGGGGGATACAAAATGAATAAAGTGTAATTAATAAAAGTTAAAAAAATGAAAAAAAATCTCTATTTCAGATATGCAATGCAATTATTGTCATACCTACATATTTTTAATTTTTCTAAAAAGCTTCTACTCCAAGAATTTTATTATCACAAATTAGCTTGATAATTGGAATATATATATGTATATGTTACTTTTTATTATAAGTGTAGTACACTTTGACTTCTTAATATGCTAGATTAAGAAATGACAATACTTTGCTCCTATGACTTTTTCTGTTGCCAGCATTATCTTCATATGCTAAATTTATCTTGTTAAAGTTCTAAATAGTTGCATTTTATTTGACAACATTGACAGTCATTAGCATTTGACTATGTTAATGGTGTTTTCTTTAGAACTCTTTAGAACTAGTGGAGTCAGCATTATTCTATTATAACAAAATCTATTCAAGTTAATGATGATTCTCCCAGCATTGCAGTCAAATAGATTTCCTTTATAAAATAGTTATCTTAAATTTGTGTGTGTGTCTGAGTGTATACATATCTGCTTGTCTGTTTGTCTGTCTCTCTCTGTGTGTGTGTGTGTGAAGCCATAAAGAAGACATTGGATCATTTGGAGCTAGAGTTACAGACATTTTTGAGCCACTTAATGTGGGTAATGGAATCTGAACTCTGGTCCTCTGATAATGCAAGTTCTCTTAACTTTATTCTATATTTCTTAATTATATCTCAACTTTTCAGCTATTCCTTCCTTTCTTTTTTCTTACTTACTTCTTCCTTCTTTTCTTTTCTTTCTTTCTTTTTTCTTCCTTTCTTGCTTCCTTTCTTTTCTTCTTTCCTCTTTCTTCTGTTTTTCTTTCTTTTTTTCTTTTATCCTCTCTTCTTCCTCTTCCCCTTCCTCCAGCTTTGTTGTCATTGTTATCTTCATCTTTTCTAAAAAACATTTCATTATGATGTATTTTAGTTTATATTGAGTTTTATATATACTTGTGATTTTTTTTTCTTTCTGGAAGAATTTTTATTATTATTTCTTTTTTGTTTGAAGCAATTCTAAATGTTAGGATGCAATCAGTCAACATTATTTTTAAGAGCTTGGCAGCTAGTCTCCAAGTGGGTTCTCTAGTAAGGGAAAGAGGGACTGTCTCTGACATGAACTCAGTAGTAGCTCTTTGATCACCTCCCCCTGGAGGGGGAGCAGCCTAGCCAGGCCACAGAAGAAGACAATGCAGCCAGTCCTGATGATACCTGATAGGCTAGGGTCAGATGGAAGGGGAGGACCTCTCCTATCAGTGGACTATGGAAGGGGCAAGGGAGGAAAAGAGGGAGGGAGGGCAGGATCGGGAGGGATGAGGGAGGGGGCCACACCTGGGATACAAGTTGAATAAATTGTAATAAATTCCAAAAAAATAAAAGAAGGAAAAAGAGCTTAAAAGGATCTTGAGTTCTCTTATATAGGTTTAAACTGTCATATTTTAAAGTATCTTTTAAAATTTCCCTTCTACCTAGGGAAGATGCTCAATCAGCATTCAGAAGGAAAAAACTGATAGACTTTGGAAGCAGGAGAAGACATGGAACACAACAGGAGCCTACCACAGATGACCTCTGAAGGACTCTACTGATCCAGGCATCAAAGCAGAGGCTGAGACTCATAGCCAAACTCTGGCAGAGTGCAGGTTATCTTATGAAGGAAGGGAGAGATAGAAAGACCAGGAAAGAAAAGGAGCTCCAAAAGGAGACCAAGAGAGCCAAAAAACCTGAGCTCTGGGGGCTCTGAAGAGAATGATACCCCAACCAAGGATAATGCATGGAGAGGAACTAAAACCCTGGCTCAGATGTAAGCCATAGACTTAATATCCAAGTGGGTTCCCTATTAAGGGGAACAGGGGCCTTCTCTGGCATAAACTCAGTGGCAGGCTCTCTGGTCCCTTCTCCCCGGGAGGTGCAGCCTGGCCAGGCCACAGGAAGACAATGCAACCAGTCCTGATAAGACCTCATAGGCTAGGGTTCAATAGAAGGGGAGGAGGACCTCCCCTATTAGTGGACTAGGGGAGGGCCATAGCAGGAGAAGAGGGAAGGAGGGTGGGATTAGGAGGAGTGGATGGAGGGGGCCACAACTGAGATGCAAAATGAGTAAATTGTAATAAATTATAATAATAAAAATGTGATAAAAAAATCTCCTATCTTATTTGAAAAGACAAAATTTAACAGCTGTTATATAACTGTCTTTTTGGCATTTTTTTTTTAAACAAAATTATGGGTTTCTTGTACTCTTTGGATCTGAGGTAATATATCACCTTAGGCCTCTTTACTTTATGTATTCCTTTTAACTTATAATTTATGTATTTATTTAGCTGGGGTATCTACCTATCTACCTATCTATCTATCTATCTATCTATCTATTTATCTATATCTATCTAACTTCCTACCTAACTATTTCAGGACTTTCACCAAATAATTTTCCATTCACTAGGATATGTAAGAGCTGGTTACAATACTTATTCTTACTACAATTTGTGTTACCATCTATGAAAAATGGGGAAACAGGAGCAAGTGCAAAGCATCTGCTTAACGGCTTCTTTAATTATTAGTTGTGTTTATCAAATTTATGTTTTTATAAAACAATATATTCAACAAAATGTATGGGAAGTAATATGTATTTTGATTTACATTTTCAAAAATTTCGGTTTGTTCTTGGCTGACTCTTCTACTTTTTTTTTTTTTTTTTCCAGAGGTCAGGACCAAACCCAGGGCATTAGCCCTTGCTAGGTAAGTGCTCTACCACTGAGCTAAATCTCTAAACCCTTTTAGAACTTTGTCAAAACAGGAATCTTGTAAAATGCTTCCGGAAAGAAAAACCACTGACTTCACATAAGTCAAGAAGCTGAGGGCCTATCTGCATTTTTCTACATGTAGATATCCAGTTAGACTGGCACCATTTGTTGAAGATGCTATCTTTTTTCCATTGTATGGTTTTGGTATCTTCGTAAAAGATCAGGTGTCCATAAGTGTGTGGGTTTATTTCTGGGTCTTCTGTTTGGTTCCATTGATCCACCAGGCTGCTAGTATGCCAGTACCATGCAGTTTTTATAACTGTTGCTATAAATACAGCTTAAGATAAGGGATGGAGATACCTCCAGAAGATCTTTTATTGTAGAGGATTGTTTTAGCAATTCTGGGTTTCTTGTTATTCCTTATGAAGTTGAGAATTTTTATTTCCAGGTATGTAAAGAATTGTGTTGGTAATTTGATGGGAATTGCATTGAATCTGTAGATTGCTTTTGGTAAGATGACCATTTTTACTATGTTAATCTTGCCAAGCCATGAGCATGGGAGATCTTTCCATTTTCTCATATCTTCTTCTAATTCTTTCTTCAGAGAATTGAAATTTTTTTCATACAAGTTTTTTACTTCCTTGGTTAGGGTTACACCAAGTTACTTTATGTCCTTTGTGGCTATTGTGAAGGGTGTTGTTTCCCTAATTTCTTTCTTGGCCCTTGTGTCTTTTATATACAGGAGGGCTACTGATTTTTTTGAGTTAATTTTGTATCCAGCCACTAGGCTGAAGGTGTTTATCAGCTGTAGGAGTCCCCTGTCCATACTTATCACCCTGTACAAAACTAAAGTCCAAGTGGATCAAAGACCTGCAACTCTCTTTCTTAAGAAAACAAGAAGACAAATTAAAGAGACAAACAAGGTAAAACAAAATGAAGAAACTAACAAGTGAAAGTATATGAGAAATGCATAGACACAAACACACACATAAACAAAACTCATAAAACTAAAAACTGCAAACCATGATTGAATCTGTGCATGCTCAATGCATACTGCTATAGACTCTATAAGTGTATATGTGTGTAAATCCTCTTGTGTCTGGACTATGTTATCCACCATCCCTTGTAGCTCTTACAGTATTTCGAGGTCCACTTCTGTAGAGTACCCTGAGCTCTGAGGGGAAGGGTTCGATGAGAATATCCCATTCACGAGTGAGTTTCTCCAAAGCGGCTACTCTCTGTGCACTGTACAGTTGTGAGTATCTGTGTTAGTTCTCATCTAACGCAGGACAAAGCTTCTCTGGTGCCACATGTGTAAGACACTGATCTCTGATTTTAGGAGAGTGTTTTTAGGATTCACTTTTATGCTACAGCCATTTAGAAGAACAATAGCCTTTGATTTTCTACTAGGTACGTGTGATATCTAATGTCAGATTCTTGCCCACCTGAACTGTGTTGGCATGAGTCCCATCTCATGGATTAGGCCTTAAATCCAATCAGCAAGAACGTGTTTGGTTATTCCCATAGTGTTTGTGCCACTAGTGCACCTGCACATCATGCAAGAGGGTCACAGTTGTAGACAGAAAGATTTTAAGCTGAGTTGGTAGTTACCTTTTCTCCTCTGGTAACACGCAAAGTACGTTTCAGTACCAAGAGCACTAGTCAATGGGGCTGAAGGCTCTAGTTAGGTGCCAGCTTGACTTTTCCATGTATGGTGTAATATATAGGTATTGCCTTTAGTCACTGCTTTTTAAGTTGAATGTTTAGAGTGTGGGTTCTTCTTCATCACATACATACTATAGTATTACCTTATTTTTCTCAGAAACTCTTCAAAGTATATTGTCTATTGCTACACCAATTAGGGTATGAGAAAGACACAAATTATCCTTTATTTCTTTTTAAATATTTTATTTATTTATTTTGAATGCTCTTTCTGTATGTACACCTGCATGCCAGAAGATGACAGTAGAAGGTATAGATGGTTGTGAGCCACCATGTGTTTGCTAGGAATTGAACTCAGAACCTCTGGAAGAGCAGTCAGAGCTCTTAACCACTGAGCCATCTCTACAGCCCCCAAATTATCTTTTCTTGAAAGGATAATCACTATCATTTTTTCATTGGTGTATTAGGAAAAATTATGAAGTTATCTGATTAACACCAGGAAACACTCAAGTAATGTCTCATAAGTCCTCAAGTGTCTGAAATAAAGATGCTTTTGTGTATGGCTATGAAATATTTCAACCTATATTGACTAGCTCACATGCTGAAGTCATTTTCCAGTTTACATGTTATCACCAAATAGCTTATATAAGGTTGCCCTCTTTACTGAGGAAACAACAAAGTGGAACAAAAAGTGACATGACAATAAAAGCCAGATTTACTTTCAACTAAACTGTCATGTATACAAACTTAGGTGTTTGTGTTCCAAAATACTTCTTTTTTATTACTGTATCACCTAACATACAGGATTCACTATGAAACACATGTGTAATAGCCTCTTACTTGGATTAGGATGAAGAAAGCAAGAGCATCCTTTTGTAGAATTGAAGGCAAGCGAAAACTATTTGGTTTAAAAATACAATTATTTCCACCTCCTTGGGGGAATCAATGTCCTGCATGTAAGCACTTTGAGGGTTAAAACTGCAATGCTCATTCTGCTTACAAGCTTCAAGATCCTCTCCTAGACACTTGACCTGAAGGCCAGTATCTCACAGAAACCTTGTGCTTTAGGGGTTTTTTTAATGTGTCCCTGTAACTTTCTGCAATTATCCCTTGTCGAATGAACACAACAATAGGGCACCCAAAGAGGCCCCAGTGAATTTCTTTCTTTCTTTGTTTCTTAAACCTTCTTGAGTTGCTTAATTCTGCAATTTAAAAGCTAAAATGGCTGTTGTGTGTAAGACAGTATCCTACAATGCTTTTAAGGTCTCTGATACCAAACTTTCTTCAGTGTCCTTTGTTTTATTAACCAGACCACTGGGGCTATCCCACAGCTTTCCTATATTTGGTGTTCTCTCCCTGTAGGCTCAAAGGCAGCCATTTAAGACATCCTTAAATGGTTCAATTATATAGAAGAGCCAATTTAGCTCTGAGATTGCCAGACCATCAGCCTCTCCAAGAGTTGACATACCTAGAGACCAATCAGGAAGTCACAGGAGATAAACAGTCACGGGTTGCTAACTCAGCAAGATGTAGCAAGGAGTTTTCTTCCCTTGCTGGTCACCATTTCCAGCCTTGAACTTGACTTTTTCTACTTCCTTAATAAATTTGGGGAGGTATCTACCTCCATTTCCTAAACATTAACTTATGATGTTCTAGCCACCATGTACAAAGCAGCCTAAACACCTTGGACTTTTGCAAGACTGTTTTGCAACATTTAGAAAAAACATCAGGAGCTTCATTTTTAAATGTCCACTGCCAGAACAACAGAGAGCTAAAAGGTACAGAAGATAGGAAAAAGGCGGAAATCTCAATTTGCTCTTGGATTTTAAATTTCTTGCTTTTCCAGAAAAGTATATTCTGATAAAACCAGGTATAATTGAAGCAAAGAAGCATAGCCAAATGTATTAAACCATAGCAGTGGTGGATGTTATACATTTCCTGCTGAGCCTGATTTACCCTCGTTCTAATAAGCTGCACTTGTGGAATGAGGAGGAAGGGCAGTATATTGTGCTTATATTTGACTTTTATAATACCACAAGGAATGCCTTACGGTAAAGACAAAGTAACTTTCACATTACTTCCCATTCATTTATTAGATCAGATTAATGTTGTTAGTAGATATGATGCTAGAGAAAATTTAGCAAGAGGGAGAAACAATTTCACTTAGTGTCACAGACCCGTAATAGCTTATTTTCTCAAAAGTCCTTTCCAAACTTCAAGAAAATGAACATGATGCTAATTAATTTACATAATTTTGATTTGTCTGGCATGCAAAATTAGAAAAATGTCATCTTAGTGACCACTGTTGCAGGTTGTGTTTTGCATTACTTCCGAGGCTTGCAGAACCCAGAATCAATGTGAACCATGTACAGGCAGCTAGGTAAAACTTGTAGTAGCATGGCTGTCCTAATTGTTTCTGGTGTTTCTGGTTGTTACAAATTTCCCTCAGTGACATCTTCTTACTTTTATCTCTGATTGTGTGTGTATGCCCTTCTTTAAAATATACTCAGAAACGATATGTGAAATAAGGCATGCTTACTCTCATATCATGTCACTTCTAGAAAGGAATTGTGATGGCATTCAGAATATTTATGGAGCAGACATGATGGTTCACATGCATACATCTCTTCTAGGATGGTGTGCACAGCTCTGTTTTCACGAGATAGACTAGCAGCTAAACCAAACCATCATTTCCAAAGTTTTACAGGGTACAAAATCACAAGTACCATATTAATTTCCATCCTATATCTCAAACCAGTTCTGAGGCCACCATGATGATTATGATTGCCCCAATTCTGGGAAAGTTCAGCAATTCTCCCTACATCAGTTAGTACTTTTAGTTGCTTTATGTTATTTTTTTTTTAACATGCCATCTGCTAAATTAAATTCAGGATGTATTAAAATGTTAACATGAATACCAAGGCTTGTTTTGTTAATGAAGAAATGAAATACAAAATGCATAAACCATTTTACTTCTTATAGTACAATTTGTATTATTTTCACATGGCAATAATTTTTATATTATTTTTCTGCACTGAAATATAAGTGACAGTTCCTTTATTAGAGAGTGATGAATGTTTTGGTCACATAAAGTTCCTTGGCGATAAGAATATTCAACCAAGTTTTGTAACAGAGGTTTAAATTGTACATCATTCCTTACCCACCATCTAATTCATCATCTGTCTGATTCTGCTCCTGGTAACGTATTTGCCCATTTAGCCCTAGGATCTGCACTGCCAGCTCTAAAGTGTTCCTTGAGTGTTATTTTCTGGACAAATGTTTCATAAGTAACATATCAATGATTGCATCTAAAACACTCAAGGAGGAACATTAGATGGTTTAGCAGGTAAGGAAATTGTCATACAAGCCTGTAAATTTTAGTTTCATTTCCAGAACACATAGGTGGAAGAAGATCACACACACACACACACACATATATACATACACTTGTGTGTGTGTTTGTGCCATGTCACATATTTCCATGAGTGCCATGTCACTCATTTCTGTCATGCATGTTCAAATACATAATGAACACACAGAGTCCATTCTTTTTATAAACCTCTTGATTGTTCTTGCCATTTTTTTTTAGAAATCTACCAGATTTTCCTGCATAGCTGTGATTTGCTTTTTGAAGTAATTAAGTAACATGTTTAAGGGACTGAAGCAAGTAGAGAATGGGACTTATTTTTAAATATTAGTTTATGCACTGATGGTGAAAATCAGCTTTTATGACCATTTATTTGAGTTTATTGGAAGGTCAATCTACATTATTAACTTCTCTGGATTTAGAGGCACCTAAGTATAAAGGAACTATAATCCAGAAATAGGGCTACTCTGTCAAGGGATCACATCCAAGGATCTAAGTCTGTGCGATCCATTAGAATACAGACATGACTTTAGTACATACCTTTAATCCCTCTGGCACTCCTTTAGCCTAGAGATAGATAAAACAGAGATAGAATGCTCTGGGGTGAGCCTAAGCCATGTATTTGTAAAGCTTGTATATAACTCTTATCTCATCCCATTATGTTAGGAAAGGAAAGCAACCTTTATACTTAATGAATTGTTGAGGTCTAATTCTGGGTTTATCTATGAGAACATTTTCATAGACTAACTGGGGGAAATTCATCTGCTGGGGGCACAATCATTCCTTTTGCCAATGGTTTCAACACAATAAAAGGAATAAAAGAAGAAAGCCAGACAAGCAGTAGGTTATACTTCTTCCTGTTCCATGATGACTTAATATGTTATGCTCTACTTTACATTCCTTATGTTAATGGAGTGATATTTCCACAGTGGTAAGCTGAATGGGGATTGAGCATCTGAGGCAGAGTCCTCCTTCCCGATTAGCTTCCTTGAGTATACAGATTTTAGTATGTTTATCCTATTATATGTCTAGTATCCACTTATGAGTGAGTATAGACCCTGTGTCTCTTTCTGCTTCTAGTATGATCTTTTCCAGTTCCCACATTTACCTGCAAGTTTCATGATTTCCTTGTATTTTATTGCTGAGTAATATTCCTTTGTGTAGATGTACCACAATTTCTGCATCCATTCCTCAACTGAGGGGCATCTGGGATTTTTCCAGCTTCCGCCTACTACAAATAAAGCTGCTACAAACATGGTTGAGCAGATGTCCTTGTTGTATACTTGAGCATCTTTTGAATATATGCCTAGCAGTGGTATAGCTAGATTTTGAGGAAACGCTCTTCCTAATTGTTGGACAAAGCGCCCAGATTGATTTCCAAAGTGGTGAGCTGAGATAAGTTTTGCCTTCTTTTTTTTCTCCTCTTATTTATTTTTATTTGTATTTTTATTAATTACAGTTTATTTGCTTTGTATCCCTGCTGTAGCTCTCTCCCTTCTCCCCTTCCAATCCCTCTCTCGTTCCCCTTCTCCACACATTCTCCTCCCCAAGTCCACTGATAGGGGAGGTCCTCCTCTCCTTCCTTGTGTTCCTAGTTTATCAGGTCTCATCAGGAGTAGCTGCATTGTCTTCCTCTGTGGCCTGGTAAGGCTGCTCCCCCTCAGAGGGAGGTGATCAAAGAGCAGGCCAATGAGTTTATGTCAGAGACAGTCCCTGTCCCGTTACTATAGAAACCACTTGGACACTAAACTGCCATGGGCTACATCTCTGCAGGGATTCTAGGTTATCTCCAAGAATGGTCCTTGGTTGGAGTATAGTCTCAGAAAAGACCCCCTGTGCCCAGATTTTTTGGTTCTGTTGCTCTCCTTGTCGAGCTCCTGTCCCCTCAAGATCTTTCTATCTCCCCTCTTCATTCATAAGATTCTCTGTACTCCGCCCAAAGTTTGGCTATAAGTCTCATCATCTGCTCTGATACCCTTCTGGGTAGAGCCTTTCAGAGGCCCTCTGGTAAGTTCTTGTCTTGCTCCCTGTTTTCTCCCTCTTCTGATGTCCATCCTCTTTGCCTTTCTAAATGGGGATTGAACAACTTAGCCAGAGTCCTTCTTCTTTAGGTGTGCAGATTTTAGTATGTTTATTCTATATTATATATCTAATATCCACTTATGAGTGAGTATATACCCTGTGTGTCTTTCTGCTACTGGGATGCCTCACTTAGGATGATCTTTTCCAATTGCCACCATTTGCCTGCAAATTTAATTATTTTTTTTGTTTTTTATTGCTGAGTAACATTCCATTTTGTAGATGTACCACAATTTCTGTGTCCTTCTTTAACAGAGAAGCATCTGGGTTATTTCCAGCTTCTGGCAATTATAAACCTATAGAAGCCTTGGATCCCTGAGACTAGCCCTCAAATACTGCTCCAAGGGGCAATTTGTTATCCCTAACTAAACTGACCAAACCAAGAGTTGCCCAAGTTACAGCAGCAGCTCACTAAATTTATAGCACGAAACCCAGAAGCAAGGCAGCTGTCTCCAGTACTTCTTTGGGTGAGAAGAGAGTCCCCTTGACTAACAAAGACCACAATTACCACTCAGGTCTATATGCTTGAGGCAAGCCGTGGCTATTTCTGAAAATCACTGGCCATTCAGTGACCATGCCCAAAAAGTTTTGCCTCCTTTAAATTTTGTATGTCAGATCATCCCACTAAGAAAAATAATTAATAAATCCTAAAGTTTTAGAAACTTGTTGGATTACATGGCTTTTCAGAGAAGTTCAATAATCATATGTCACCTTCTGTATCTATGTTTTCTCTTCTTGATAATTAACCATTATTTCAAGTTTTACTAAGAACAAGAGATGTTACAAGAATAGTTTTATTTTCCAGACCATCACAGAAATGAATTTCCTTTGTGTAATTGCAACAAAATTCTATTGTGACAGAATGATTTATCATTTATTTAACTAATATGGCTTCATTTTTATAAAAGTATTCAAGTAATTTGGAAAATGATTCATGCTTTAATTTAACTGAATAAATTGTTTTTAATAAATAAGAGGATCTAGGATTACCACGGTAATAATGTATGTCAGCAAAGAGGAAACTGTCCCTGATTCACATGCATTTCTTACATTAGTTGTCACAGTTCCTCTACACATTTGTCACTAACCATTAAAACAATGCATGAAATCTATTCATGAACATTTCTTAAATCCAGAAAATGTAATTATCCACTTTAATTATTATGCTATAACTAAACTTCCCCAAATTCGACTTACCTTCATTCAAATCATTTATATTGTACATCAGCTCAGACTTCAAGCTTCTAAAGCACTTGATACTCATCAGTGCTTTTTTCGATAAAATCAAAGCAAAACAATATAATGAAGTCATTCACACACAGTAAAACTGTATACAGTCCCCATATATTACGAGTTGGCAAGTTAAGAAGAGATCCCCGGTATCAACAACAAAAATTCAAAACTATTAGTACATCACAGAACTCATACACAGTGTGTTGGTTTGAATGACACCCATAATCTTACTTGTTTGAATGTTCGGTTTCTAGTTAGTATAACTGGGAAGGATTAGGAGGTATGATATTGTTGTGGTAAGTGTGTTCTTGTTGGGGAAGGTGGGACACTGATATTTTAAAACCTATGCACCCTTCCCTGCCTGCAGCTTTTGATCAGATGTGACATTTCAACTACTTCTCCAGCCCAATGCCAGTCAGCCCACCACCATGTTTCCTGCATGGTGATCATGGAATATAACCCTGAAAATCAAGACCCCCAATTAAACACTTTGATTTATAAGAGTTGGATTTGTCATGATGTCTTTTCACAACAATAGAACAGTAACTAAGACAGAAGTTGGTACCAGAATTTGGGTATTGCTATGACAGGCCTGACCATACTGTTTAATAAAAATTAAAAGATTTTTGGGCTTTTGGACTATAGGAGTAGTTGAATACTTCAATAGAGATTAATGGACCATACTAGTAGTATTAATCTCAAAGAAGGAAGGAGAAAGCCCATAGACCCAAATCATCTTGCCCAAATTATTTAAAACAAGCAGTGCATTAAAGCAAGTTTTTAAAAAATCTGTGTACATGAGCTGCCTACTCCTAAGACAGAGTTCTAAAGGTCAGTATTTAAGTAAGGAAGAAAAGAATTTTATAGCTCAGGATGAGGAGGTTTTCAAGTGGTGGGTTTGGTGGGCAAAGTAGGCAGGATTACAGGAGCAGAACATAAGCATGATAAGTAAGTCCCACCTGAGACAAAGACATGGTCTAGTCATACGTGTCCATATAACCTTTGAAACAAAGGTAGAGTTGTGAGATGGTTATAAACACTTTTTGTTGTGACAAAAGCATGATTGTTATTACAATGATGCCATTACATTGAACAAATAATACAGAACCATTTGTAGTTAAGGTTACAGGTTGGGCATAACCCAATCCTTGATATACAGAGGTCTAGTCATAAACAGAAATCAACCTAGTTTGTCTTTACTATAGGACTGCTTTTGAGCCTAAGTTGGAGGCAGGCTGGTTCTTCAGTGGGAGTACTGAAGACAACAGTGTTGAAGGTGGGAAAAAGAAACTGTGGTACATCTATACAATAGAATACTATTCAGCTATTAAAAACAAGGACATCATGAAATTCTCAGGCAAATGGTTGGATCTGGAAAAGATCATCTGGAGTGAGATAACCCAGACCCAGAAAGAAATGCTTGGTATATACTCATTTATAAGCATATATTAACCATATAATATAAGATAACCATACTACAACCCACAGACCTAAAGAAGCTAAGTAACAGGGAGCACCATAGGGAGGATCCTTAGTTCTCAATCAGAAGGGTAAATAGAATAGACTGGAGTCTATCATAGATGTCCTTTGAAAGAATCCACCCAGCAGGGAATCAAAGCAGATGCTGAGACTCACAGCCAAACTTTGGGCAGAGTGCAGGGTGTTTTATGGAAGAGCAGTGGGATAGAAGGACTTGGAGGCAGCAGGAACTCTACAAGGAGACCAACACGACCAACAAATCATGATTTGAGGGGGAGGGTAAGAGCTGCAAAGACCAATGCACCAACCAAGGACCATGCATGCAGAAGACCTACTCCTTTTCCTCAGATATAGTTAATAGGGAGCTCAGCCTCCATGTGGGTTCCCAAATAAGGGGAGCATAGGATGTCATTGACATGGATTCAGTTTCCTGCTCTCTGATCACTTCCCCCTTGCTGGGCAGCCTTGGCAGGAAACAGAGGAAAGGATGCAGGCAGTCATGATGAGACTAGATAGGCTGGGGTCAGATGGTAGGAGAGAAGGGGTCCACCTTTCTGAAAACTAGGGGCAGGGTATGGGAGGAAGAGGCAGGGAGGGAGCTACAAGATGAGACAAGGGAGGTGGCTACAATTGAGATGTAAAGTGAATAAATTTTAAAATTGAATTTAAATAAACAACAACAACAATGGTGCTGAAGGTAATGTGGACTATGGAGACTCAACTCAAGAGATTTCAAAGTTGAAGAATATTAGCAGCTTGGATCCAGACCATTCTTGTTTATATTTTGGCAAATCATGAGGCTGTGTTTAGCCCTTGCCCTAAGAATCTGTTTGAGTTAAACAGAAGAACTTAGAATAATGTCATTGACAAAGGAGATTTCAAGACAGTCTAATATTGACTGTCACATGGTAATAAGTGACTACTCTTTACACAGATCTACAAGCAAAAAGGAGATATAGGGCAAAAGATATACAAAATATATACTTTGAGGTAAAAAGGAGCATGAAGAAATCCAATGTTAGAGTCAAGTATTTTGCTCAAGTAGATGAAAAGTTTAAACAAAAGCCTAATGCAAAATGGAATAAAGGGAGTGAAAACTTCAGGTTAAAACCCCACTGAGATAACCCATGAAATGAAAAAGTCTGAGGAATTTCCTAGGCCTAAAAAAAAACTGGAGAAAGTTTATCCAATTTTAATTTAAAAAGTGGGCCAGGTTCCAGTCCCAGCAAGGAGAAAAAAATAGGTTGCTCCATGTGGACTAGATGTCAAAAGGTACAGAAAATTGGTTGTGGAAACTTTCTTCATGCTTAAGAGAAGCCACAGAGGGCAGGCATTTATCAAGGATATTTCTGGGTGGAGACCTGGAAAGGCCACTGAGTGAGGCTGTGAAGATGACGCCTGGATTGTACTGAAGACCTCAAGATATTCGATATGCCAGAGCCATAGGATACCTGCCGAAGAGAGCTGCTAACAGGGACTAGAACAAGCTTGAGAGAGAAGCGATGGTGGTGATGTAGACAACAAAGCTGGAAGGGCAGATCCCTCTAAGGCTTTTAGCATTAAACTTGGAGTTCCAGGATTTAAAGTTTGGCCTCTGAGTTTTGGTCTTGCTTTGCTTCAGTGCTTTGAATGGTAAAGTATAATCCATGTCATTGTATTTTGGAATTACGTAATTTACTTTCTTATTTTACAGAAGTTTACAGTTCTTATATTGCCTAGAGTCTCAAAAAGGACTTGGGATATTAAAATTTTAAGCATCCTTAAGACTGAACAGCTATGGGGATATTTGAAGTTAGACTAAATGTATTTTACATTATGAGATGGATATAAACCTATGGATGTCAAGAAGTGGAATGTCGTGGTTTAAATGGCCTCGTAGGCTCATATCTATGAATGGTTTGTCTCCAGTTAGTTCAGCTGTGGACAATCAGTAGCTATGGTCTTGTTGGGATAGATATGGCTATAGGCTTTGAGGTTCCAAAAGCACACAGGAGGCCCCATGTTTCTCCTAAGTGTTTCAGAAGCAGAAAAAGTTTTATCATTTCACATTGTCTGCTGTTACTTTTCTCCATGAATCCACACTGTAAACAAATTTAAAACAAGATATGGCCAGAAGATGACAGGGAGGTAAGAGTTCTTCCTTGCATCAGATTATTTAACCTAAGCCACCTGCACTCTGAAAACTGAAAATGTGGCTTTGAGAAAATATTCTGGATGTGACAGCAAAATTACTTTGTGATGTTTATACATTTTTCATGGTGTTGTTCCCAGTAGAGTAAATTTCTCTATTTCTCACAGCACTGGTTTGAAGAATCTGCCTTTAAAAGGTTCAGAATCTGCTGACACTGCCGATAGAGGTTCTTGTTAGCGAAGAGACAATGTTGAGCCTAAATTCACCAAAGTTAAAACTTTGAGACACCCAAAGGCTTAAAAAAAAAAAAAAAAAAACAAGTTGCATGACCTCATGTGTTCACATTTGTGGGGTAAGAAAAAGAAAACTTAGAACAGAAATGTGGTAAACTACTAGAAATGAAATAAAACAGCCAGAAACCCCCTCAGACCCTGAAACACTTATGCTTTATCTAAGTCAGACAATATGCCACTGAGCTTGATAAATCTATACTTATTTTTTATGTCTTGCAAGGTCATAGACGATGCTGACATTGGTTTCCTAGCAACCCACTTTACTAGCCTACTTTTGTCCTGATAACTAAAGAACGGGATTGGTACTCTCAGCTACATATAAAAATGAAAATGAATCAGTGTCATTTGCTAAGTACATATGAATGAAATAAAGATGTGCAGGTATACACAGAGATATCTCATTTCTGTGCCTTATACATCTAAAACTAAAAGGGCAAAGTGTTCTTTCCTACAAATTTCTAAGAATTAAGAATAAATAGCCAATAGTCTTGGAACTGCTTATCACTGAAATATCCAAATACTTCTTCTGATGAAACACATGATAACAAGACATTTAAATTCAGTGTTTAAAAATAAGTGTATATAATAACATTAGTGACAAGAATTTTTTTGAAAAAATAATTGCATTAAATAAATTATATTTTAATATAAAATCATGTTTGATTCTAATTATATGAATAGAACTTTAAAAGCAAATATTTTATGAGTAAAACAATACAATGTTCATTTATCAAGTTTTATACTTCAGGTCTGGAATACTGTTCTCAATTTTGTGTGTGTGTGACTATAACTTTTAAGAAGTACATGTTCTTCTAAGCTTTCTGTATTTCTTTCTTCAGAAAAATGAATATTTTCATCTAGGTATTCACATAACATTTCTGTAATTCTACCATGTTCCATGTTGGATCAGTTTATAGAGTGTTTTCCTGGGGCAAATAAAGTCTTATTCTCTTATTTAATAAAGGACTGTAACAACAAACAACTTCCTTCTAATAGGTGATCTAGCTCAATTGGAAATTTATTTAGGAATACCTCATCCAGAGCCATTAAAGATGGAGTGTAAGAACACTTTTCTATTTGTTGCTTCTTATTGTTTTGACTGCCTCAGTAGCTTAGTGTTTAATGCATTCTAGTTAAACCGATCTTTCCTCCCCTCTTCCAAGGATCTTTTCTGTTGAAAAGGCACTGAATATATACTTTATATTTTATGTTATAGTCTAATATATACCCAAGACTCAGAATCATCGTTTTGGACATATAAAAAAACCTACATAACAATTATTTCTTTTCTTTCTCATTTAAAAAAAATTATTCATTTTACATCCTTGTTGTAACCCCACCCCAGGTTCCTTCTCCCTCTCATTTTCCTTAGAAAAGGGGGATTTCTTTTCCCATCCATCCCAGATTATCAAGTTGCATTAGGACTCAGCTTGTCCTCTTCCCCTGTGGCCTGGTGCAGCAGTTCCAACCAGAGGGAAATGATCAAAAACTGGCAAGTGAGTTTCTGTCTAATGTACTCCCCACTTTTCTTAGTAGAGGGCCCATATGAGGCCTAAGATGCTCATCTGCTATATCTTTGTAGGGGGTGTAGATCCAGTTCACCCATGATACTTGGTTGATGCTTCAGTCTCAGCAAGCCATTCTGGGCCCTAAGTAGTTCGCTCTATTGGTCTTCTTGTGGAGTACGTCTGACCTCCAGGTATTTTTTTCTCTTTTCTCCTACTTTTTCATAAGATTTCCTAGCATTGCCCAGTGTTTGGCTGTTTTGTCTGGGCACCTGTTTTGAGGCACTGCTCTGTAACACCTTTCAAAGGACTACTCTGTCAGGCTTCTATGTGCAAGTGTAGCAGAGTAGCCTTCATAGTATCAGGGGTTGGCATTCTTACAAAGGGTGGGTCTTTGGTTGGGCCAGGCATTGGTTGGGCATTTCCTTAATCTCTGCTTTATCTGCTCCATCTTTATTCATGTATATCCTGAACGCAGGGTACATTTTGAGCCAAAGTTTTGTGGGTGGGTTGGTGTTCCTTCTCCCTCTGCTAGGAGACTAGTCTAGTTAGAGGATGTCCTTTTCAGTCTCTATGGCCTCTGCTACTAGGAGTCTCTGTTGAGTCCCCCTCAGATGCTCCTAGGAGCCTACCCTGACGTAGGTCTCCAGCATGTCATAGAGATACTGCCATCCTCAGTTTCTCTTTCCTCTCTAGTCCTTCTGTCCTCTCAACCTTGCTCTCCTCATGTCTGATCTCCACCCTCTTAACTCTCTGCACCCCCTCCCCTCCCCTGTTCCCTCTCTTCTTCTGAGTGAGATACTTGCATCCTCCCTTGGATCCTCTATGTTACTTATCTTCTTTGGTCTGTGTCTCTTAGTAGGCCTATCCTGTACTATATGGCTAAAATCACAGATCATGTGTGCCTTTCTGGGTCTGGATTACCTCACTCAGGATGTTCTTTCCTGGTTCTACCTATTTGACTGCTAATTTCATTATTTCTTTTTTTTTAATAGCTGAGTAGTATTCTACTGTGTAAATGTGACAGTATTCTTTGGTTGAGGGACATCTAGATTTTTTTTCAGATTCTAGATATTGTGAACAAAGCTACTCTGAAGATAGTTGAGCAAATGCACTTGTTCTATGGTGGAGAATTTATTTGGGTATATACCCAGGAGAGGTATTGCTGTGTCTTGAGGTAAAGCTATTCACAATTTTCTGAAAAAGCACCAGATTTATTTCCAAAGTAGTTGTGCACATTCACACTCCCACCAGCAATGGAGGAGTGTTCCCCTTTCTCCACACCCTCACCAGCATGTGCTCTCCCTTGAGAATTTGATATTAGCCATTTTGACTAGTATAAAATGGATCTTTTTAGAGTGTAGAATTGGTGAAGATCTTTTCCCAAACCTTAGACTGTCATTTCATTCTATTGACAGTGTCCTTTGACTTACAGAAGCTTTTCTACTTCGTGAGGTCCCAGTTATTAATTGTTGATCTCAGAGCCTGAGGTGTTAGTGTTCTTTTCAGGAAGTTGTCTCCTATGCCAATGAGTTCAAGGCTCTTCTCCACTTTGTTTTCTAGTAGATTTAGTGTATCTGGTACTATATTGAGGTTTTTTATCCACTTGGATTTTTTTATTTTTTCCAGGATGATAAATATGGATCTATTAGAATTTTTCTACATGTAGACATTCAGTTACTCCAGCACCATTTGTTGAAAGATGCTCTATTTATTTCCATTGTATTCTTATGGCTCCTTTGTCAAAAATCAAGTGACCATAGATATGTTGGTTTATTTCTGGGTCTTTGATTTGATTCCAATGATCAATCAGTATATTTCTAATCCTGGACCAACAGTTTTTATTACAATTGCTCTGTAGTATAGCTGGAAGTCAAGGATGGGGATTCCTCAGAAGATCTTTTATTGTCTAGGATTGTTTTAGCTATTCTGGTTTTTTTTGTTTTTCCATATGAAGTTTAGAATTGTTCTTTAAGGTCAGTAGAGTACTGTGTCTGTATTTTGATGGGAATTACATTGAATGTGTAGATTGCTTTTGGTAAGATGGCCATTTTCACTGTGTTAATCCTACCCATCCACAAGCATGGGACTTCTTTCCTCCTTCTGATATATTTTTCAATTTCTTTCTTCAGAAAATTGAAGTTCTTGTCATACAGATCTTTCACTTGCTTTATTAGAGTTACACCAAGATACTTTATATAATTTCTGGTTGTTGTGAATGGTGCAGTTTTCCTAGTTTCTTTCTAGCCCCTTTGTGGTTTGTGTACAAGAGGGCTAATGATTTTTTTAAAATTACTCTTGTATCCAGTCACTTTACTAAAGCTGTTTATCACCTATAGGAGTCCTCTGGTAGAATTGTTGTGATAGCTTACATACACTTTCATATCATCTGCAAATTGTGATACTTTAATTTCTTCCTTACCAATTTGTATTCCCTTGATCTCCTTTACTTGTCTTATTGTTCTAGCTAGAACCTCAAGTACTATATTGAAGAGATATGGAGAGACTGGGCAGCCTCATCTTGTCCATGATTATAGTGGAATTTCTTTGACTTTCTCTCCATTTAATTTGACATTGGCAATCAATTGGCTGAATACAGCCTTTATTATGTTTAGGTATGGGCCTTGGGTCCAAGACTTGGTCAAAGGCTTGTTCTGAATCTAATGAGGTGATCATGTGATCTTTTTTCTTTAAGTTTGTTTTTATGGTAGATTAAGTTGATGAATTTTCATCTGTTGAACCATCCCCTCAGGTCTGGAATAAGGCCTACTTGATCATGGTGGATATGTATTTGATGTGTTCTTGGATTTGGTTTTGGGGTATTTTATTGAGTGTTTTTGCAAAGATGTTCACGAGTCAAATTGGTTTGAAATTCTTTGTCTTTCTCCAGTGTTTGTGTGGTTTAGGTACCAGGGTGACTGTTGTTTCCTAGAATGAGTCTGGTAATGTTCCTTCACTTTCTATTTTGTGGAATAGTTTGAAGAGAATTGGAGTTAGCTCTTTTTTGAATGTCTGGTAGAATTTGGCTTCAAAACCATCTGGACCTGGGCTTTTCTAGTTAGGAAACTTTTGATGACAGCTTCTATTTCCTTAGGGGATATAGAATTGTTTAAACTGTTTACTTGATCTTGATTTAGCTTTGGTAGGTGAAATCTATCAAGAAAATCATCCATTTCCTCTAGACTTTCAAATTTTGTGAAATACAGGCTTTTGAAGTAAGACCTAATAATTTAAGCTTTAGTAATGTTTATTTTATAAATGTGTATTTCCTTGTATTTGGGGCATAGATATTCAGAGTTGAGATGTCATCTTGGTGAATTATGAGCAAAGACAGGTAATATCTGGTAAACAAATCAGGCCCAGTCACTTAACTGAATAAATAGGGGCTTATGTAGAAAAGTGAACATTCTAATGTAGCCATATTTACTAAACCATCTCCAAATTAAACACGTGTACTTGAATCAGTCCTGTTAAAGCTGGTATATATAGAAAAAAAGATTTGGGTTTAAATTTTAACATTTTAATTTTAAAAAGTAATATTTTGGGAAAAGATGTTCAATTTTTATATACTTTGCATATAAAACAATTCTTTAAACTTAAAGTAGAAGCTATTTTAAAAATATATAGGGAATAAATCTGTCATTACATTATATATTCAATATACTTGCATATATTGAATATATAAAATATATATTTATTTATATTCATTATAAATCAATTAAAATGTTAAATATGATATAAAAATAAACTATATATGAAAATCTCTTGAACAACTCCTTCATGTATATATTGATATTTCTGTAGGCCAGCCTCTACAGACATTAGGTATTAGAGTGTTTTCATGGTTGTAGAAATTACATATGGGTGCTTTCAGATATATATGGGTGGATATGTGAGTTCCATAGTACAAGTATGAAGATTAGAGGATACATTTTTAGTCAGTTTTCTTCTGGGTCTTTCCTTCCAGCTTTATATGGGTTCCAGGAGTAGAACTCAGGCTTCCAAGGCAAGCGACTTTTGCAGCTGAACCAGCAAGCTAACCCCACCACATAGTATTTTAATAATTTATGCTATCTAGATTATATAATGGCAGTGAATGCACATATAGCACAAAGTCTTGATGGTGGCAATACTTGCAAAGTGGAAGACGGTTTAAATAATATTTATAGAATTTTAGCTTAGCCATGAATTTGGTGCTAGATAAATGTGTAACATGTTCAGTGCTAATCATGGCCAACTTACTGGTAGAAATAAATATGTATATAATTCTCTGATTACAAGTTACCTTTAAGAGGATAATTAAGATTACAAGACCCATTCCAAGTGTGGCAATACTATCCATGGGTAGAGTTTAGGAATAAGTCAAAAGGACCACAGGAATCAAGAATTTTGATTCATTGGCTTATTCATCATACTATAACTGCGGACACAATGCTAGCAGCTGCCTATATCTCTTACCACCATTCTTTCTTCATGGTTATGGACCGAATCCCCTGGACTATAAGCCAAAATATGCCCTTCTTTCTTTAATGTGCTTTTGTCAGAGATTTTGCTACAAGAAAAGTAACTGCCTCTGACATAATCTGATTGGCCTGCTCTTTGATCAACTCCCCCTGAGGGGGGGGCAGCCTTACCAGGCCACAGTAGAGGACAATGCAGCCACTTTTGATGTGAACTGATAGACTAAGATCAGAAAGGAGAGGAGAACCTCCCCCATCAGTGGTCTTGGGGAGTGGCATGCATGCAAAAAGGAGAGGGTGGGATCGGGAGGGGAGGAGGGAGGGGCTTATGGGGGGATACAAAATGAACAAAGTGTAATTAATAAAAAATTAAAAAAAAAGAATAATGTCCAAATTTATAGAGAGGATACCCCCATCTTGATGCATATATTAAGAAAAATCTCAAATTAAAAGTTGTTTTGTGATACAAATACAGACCTGTCATCATTATCAGGATCAAAAATCAAGTGTCTAGACAGGTCATAGGACCCAGGGAGCACCTTCTGGTAGTAGTCTGAGAAAGTGTCTTAGTATTAAAGTAATTCTTAACGACTTACCATTAACCTTATATTTCACTGGTGACTTTTTTTTTTTTGGTAGAAAATGACATTTAAAACAGAGACCCAACTGTTCAAGATACAGAGAACAAGAAAGTGCGGATTGATGGTGCTAAATGGGACATTTATATCATAACTCATGCCTTGGAAGCTCAGAGACCATTTCAGAAGTGTGGCAGAAAGATTGCAAGAGCCAGAAGCAATGCAAGCAATGCATGACTACAAGGCAACACTTTCCCGAACACAGGAGGGTAGTTGTAGATATGAGCTCACAGGAGTGGTGACAGCATGCAGAAAACCTGGGTAGGCTGGTGCCCAACAAAATCACTTCAGGGGGCAGAACAGTGGCTGTGAAATATTTGTTAGGAAATATTTGTTAGCTGAAGGGAAGGGGGCGTTTGGTTTTATTTAGGGATGTGTCCCTTAAAGGTGAACCATCTTCCAGGTATGACAATACCTGCAGAGTATTTGGGCAGCATACACTGGACTTGTTTTTTTTTTTTAATTTAATTATTTTTTATTAATTACAGTTTATTCACTTTGTATCCCCCCATAAGCCTCTCCCTCCTCCCCTTCCAGTCCCATCCTCCCTCCCCCTTCTTCACACATGCCCCTCCCCAAGTCCACTGATAGGGAAGGTCCTCCTCTCCTTCCTTCTGATCTTAGTCTATCAGATCACATCAGGAGTGGCTGCATTGTCATCTTCTATGGCCTGGTAAGGCTGCTCTCCCCTCAGGGGGAGGTGATCAAAGAGCAGGCCAATCAGTTCATGTCAGAGGCAGTCTCTCTTCCCATTACTATGTAACCCACTTGGACACTACACTGCCATGGACTACATCTGTGCAGGGGTTCGAGGTTATCTCCATGCATGGTACTTTGTTGGAGTATGAGTCTCTGGGAAGACCACTGTGTTCAAATTTTCTGGTTCTGTTGCTCTCTTTGTGGGGTTCCTGTCCTCTCCAGATCTTACTATTTCCCATTACTTACATAAGATTCCATGCACTCTGCCCAATAGTTGGCCATAAGTCTCAGTGTCTGGTTTGATAGTCTTCAGGGCAGAGCCTTTCAGAGGCTCTCTGTGGTAGGTTTCTAGGTTGTTTTCTTCTTCTGATGTCTATCCTCTTTGCCTTTCGGGATGGGGACTGAGCGTTTTAGTCAGGCTCTTCTCTCTTAATTAGTTTCTTTAGATGTACAGGTTACTTGATTTAAAAAAAAAAATAAGGATACAAAGTTGAGTGGGTATAAAATAGTGAGTTGTTCAGAGAGCGGGGCAAACATGACCTAAACATAATATGTAAAATTCCTAAGGGACTCATAAAACAATAAAGTTACTTATTCCTGGAAATAAGAAAAGAATATAATAAATATTTTCTGAATAAGCCTGTGAATATATGCAAAAATAACACTTACAAAACCCCAAACTACACAGATGTATTTAACCAATATTTCTGAGACTTTTTTATTTTCATGATAAATTTGTTTCTGGGTAGACAGAGTTTTTCATCGCACTTTCCTAAAATATAAGTATTCAAGAAAGTTTTTTTCTGGGATTTTGTCTCAGTTTCCTTAATTATTATCATACCTCTTTACACTGAACAGTGATGTTTCACATATATATTAAATTTGACTAACATCAGGAAGGAATTTAAGTAGATTTGAAAACATTTATCCTGTGAATATTTTACCTAAAATGCACATTTCTGATTTTTACAGAGCAATGTGATGCTTATTGCATTGCCTTCAATAATTCTTGACAGCCATCCTCTGCTCCTAAAAAGCTGCTCTGTCCAATGAGCATTCATTTCTGCCATGTTTTCCTCATTTATGTCACCTGATTGTCCCCTGCAATTGGCCTGCTGACCTCTTCTGTAAGTCACTTTTCGGAAACATCAATTTCATTTTTTTTTTTTTTGTGAGTTGCACTTTTAAGAATGTAGAAATAAGTTTGAAGAGTGAAGACCAATATATTAATGCTGTATGACTGCTTGATGGGGAAACCAAGTCCCAGTTAAAATATCCCCTTTAAATGCAATGGCTATGACAGAAGGCATATATCATGAAATACAAATAAACATTATGTAAAGTCCTATGTGGTTCTTCCACCATGGAATGTTGGGATGTTTTTATCAGCAATATTTGAGTCATAGAGATGCTGAGTAAAAAGTCAAAGCAACCATTTAATGCATTTCTCATGGAATGGTATGACTCTCCAGTCATCTTCAACTTTATGCGTACCATTTGAATGATGCATTTATTTTGCATTACATGTGTGCGCATCTAAAACATATTTAAGTTACAAATGTGCTGTATTTTGTAAACTCAGTTAATTTAGTGGTAAGAGAGCTGTTATGTAGACCTCGTCAATAATTACACAGAAGGGTCTGTTAGAGTAACAGATGCTGTAACAGTATAAACAAAATGTTTTGTTTAGAGTTCTGTGTAACTTTACATATTTCATTTTAATAATATTTTAGTTGAGTTATCATCATTTATAGCACTGCGAGATTAGTTTAAAACACACACAGCATGAAATTTTTATAATTATAAATGTATAGTGTTTTAGGGGCACAACTACACATGAATTGATTAGCTATAGGACAGATAATGCTCTACAATCAGAGTGTGATCTAAATTTCCAGAAAAAAAGAAAGGCAATTAGATGTTGAGTGACAAACTTAATGAAGACATATCTCTTTTGATAAAACAAAACTGTTAGGATCCACTTTATTAGGGCAATACATTTAGTTTTAAATAATATTGCTTTTCAGATTGCATAGCTATTTTTTCAAGATGGTAATAAGCACTCTTATCTTGGAATCTATTTAAAGTCCTCAAGGTGCTTTCGCCTGGGTTATGGCCTTCTATTGGAATTACTGAAAAGGTCATTCTCTCAACCTACTTCTATTTCAAATTTATTGTTTGCACATCTGTTCTGAACTGCATGTAAAACCTACACATCTTTGGACACTAACTAGAAATAATGAACCTTTTAATGAAATTTTCCTGAAATAAAAGTTTATAAATATGTTCGGTGATACACTGCTAAGTAGCAGTGTATCAAAGCACATACTGAGACTTATAACCAAACCTTCGGCAGAGTGCAGGGAATCATATGAAAGAAGGGGGAGTTAGTATGACCTGGAGAGGACAGGAGCTCCACAAGGACCAAATATATCTGGGCAGAGGGGTCTTTTATGAGACTGTTTCTCCAAACAAGAACCATGCATGGATATAACCTAGAACCTCTACTTGGTTGTAGCCCATGGTAGCTCAGTATCAAAGTGGGTACCCTAGTAAGAGGAAAAGGGAAAATTTCTGACATGAACTCAATGGCTGGCTCTTTGACCTCCCCTCACACCTGAAGGAGGATCAGCCTTGCTAGGCCACAGAGGAGGACTTTGCAGCCAGTCCTGAAGATACCTGATAAAACACGATCAGATGAAAGGGGAGGAGGTCCTCCCCTATCAGTGGACTTGGAAAGAGGCAGGGAGGAGATGAGGGAAGGAGGGTAGGATTGGGAGGGAATGAGGGAGGGGGATACAGCTGGGATACAAAGTTAATAAACAGTAACTAACATAAAAAATTTAAAAATAGTGTTAGGTACTACTTGTGATGGTTTCCCGAGCGTAAGCAAAAAGTTCAACATGTTTTTCATTCCAGGCTTAAGTCCATACTGTTAACTTTCACCTACATAAATCACAATGATTCCCCACTCTAAGTCCAGCCCTAGTTCTGACCTTGTCTCTCACTGTTCATTTGCTCTCCCTTTCCCTGTTTCTTTCCTGTCTCTCTTACCTCCCCTCTCTGAGTGTGTGAACTCATTCATCTGCACTCATATGTGCAATGCTCTATTATTCAGATAGCCTTATTTTTATAAGTTCCACATAAGAATCAGGAACATGCAAGAGGTAAGCACAATTTTTTTTATTTTTTTTAATATTAGTTACAGTTTATTAACTTTGTATCTGAGCTGTATCCTCCTCCCTCATTCCCTCCCAATCCTACCCTCCTTTCCTCATCTTATAAGTGGGTATATACTGTGTGTGTCTTTCTCCTTCTAGGATACCTCACTCAGAATGATCTTTACTAGATCCCACCATTTGCCTGCAAATTTTAAGATTTCCTTGTTTTTAATTGCTGAGTAGTATCCCATTGTGTAAAAATACCACAAGAATATATAAAGAACTAAAGAAGTTAAAAAGCAACAAATCAAGTAATCCATTTTTTAAAAATGGGGTATAGAGCTAAACAGAGAATTCTCTGTAGAGGAAAATAGAATTGCAGAGAAACACTTAAAGAACTGCTCAACATCCTGAGCCATTAGAGACATGTAAATCAAAACCACCCTGAGATTTCACCTTACACCCATCAGAATGGCTAAGATCAAAAACTCAAGTGACAACACATGCTGGAGAGGTTGTGGAGAAAGGAGAACCCTCCTCCATTGCTGGTAGGAATGTAAACTTGTACAACCACTTTGAATATCAGTCTGGCGCTTTCTCAGACAATTAGGAATAGTGCTTCCTGTAGACCCAGCTATGCCACTCCTAGGCATATATCAGAAAGAAGCTCAAGTACACATCAAGGACATTTGCTCAACCATGTTTGTAGCAGCTTTATTTGTAACAGTCAGAACCTGGAAACAACCCAGATGCCCCTCAATGGAGGAATGGATACAGAAATTGTGGTACTTTTACACAATGGAATACTACTCAGCAATTAAAAACAATGAAATCATGAAATTTGCAGGCAAATGGTGGGATCTAGAAAAGATTACCCTGAGTGAAATATCCCAGGAGCAGAAAGACACACATGGTATATACTCACTTATATAGACCTATACGATAGGATAAACATACTAAAATATGTACACCTAAAGAAGATAAACAAGAAAGAGGACCCAGGGTAAGATGGACAGAGGAAGCAGGAGAAAACAAGTAACAGGACAGGAGCCTACTGCAGAGGGCCTCTGAAAGAGTCTACCTAGCAGTGTATCAAAGCAGTTGCGGGGACTCATAATCAAACCTTGAGCAGAGTGCAGAAAATCATTTGAAAGAAGGAGGAGTTAATATGACCTAGAGAGGACAGGAGCTCCACAAGGACAAAATATATCAGGGTATGGGGGTCCTCCAACCAAGGACCATGTATGGATATAACTAGAAACCCTGCTCAGATGTAAGCACAGTTCTTAGACAGTCCTGAAAACCTGACCTGTGTCCCGGAAACTACATCCAAAGCACCATGCAATAAATTACAACCATTACCCTTGCATTCCTACAGGGACATGGCTGTTGAGGAAAATAGAACACAGGCCAAGTAGCCTGGTTTATGCTGTACAGAGGTAGAAACAACAAGAGAAACCCTTTCTCCAGGCACTGGAAGCAAGAATGTCCCCAAGACTTCCCTCTTACCTCCACAAGTAAGCTTTGGCACTCATACCATCCCCTTCCTTACATACAAAGCAAATCAAAAAGTCTCATCTGAAATTCTGTTATGTGAAATAGCCATGAGAGAAATTCATAACTACAATACAAGGGGCACTGAGAATTGATGTTGATTAAAGTAAACTTACTTGTGAAGTGAAAATATAATGATTTTGAAGGTGTGGTATCTTTCCTTTCTAGATAAATTTTAAACTGAGTAACTTTCTACACATTCTTACCAACAGAAAATTGTATCAGAAATGTAATCATTGCAACTGGTGTAAATTTTGCAAATATAATGAAAGGCAGGATTTATCTAAACCAGGGTTTTAGGAACAGTTCTACATGGTTGATATGGCTGTTGAAAGTTACAAAAAATACTCCAAGACAGTAACTACTCTTGAATGATCTAATTTTTCCTGAAGTCATACAAATTCTGTCAAGTATAGGAGTTTGTAGCTCAATTATGATCTTTCCATTCTTTTCATGAAAGCATTTTTTGGTGATATTGTTATCCATCAGTAAATGCAAACCATTTATTTCACACGTTTAGGGCTGCCTTGTGGTTTAGCTAGTAAAGACACTGAAGTATGTTTTACTGTTGATGATATTGTATAGTGAAGTAGATAAGAATACCCCACACAGTTGCAGAGACTGATCCTGAATTATTTATATAATTATTTTCTTACTTATAAGATGTCACAAATCTATACTTTGCATTACAAAATACTTTTGTAAGCAAGAATATTTATTGCAAAAAATGGTTTCCGTGATTTATTTTCCAATTATTTACTTTTTTGTGTGTTTCATATTGTCCTAGAACTTAAAATTAAAGTGTTAAACATTTCAGTGGTATTTTAGAGTTATTAAAATATGGCAATAGTTAAGCTAATATTATATGCCTGATAGAATTATAGAGTTATTAAAATATGGCAATAGTTAAACTAATATTTTATGCCTGATAGAATTATCAGTACCTTCTTAGCTTTAGGAATTATTTAAAGAATTTGCATATATATCAAACAAAAAGGAGGAGAGTGATTTTTTATTTCTTTTTTTAATTTCTTATTTAAGTTATGGGTTGGCTAATCCATATGCTTTCTGTGTTCAGTAGATATTGTGCTACTTGTCAAATACAAAATGAGTAATTAGCATTAAGTTATTAAATGCTAAATATATATACACAATATGTTATATACTTAATATATTTAATTGTATGTTAACATATTAACATATAACATGTTAATATTAATACATTATATAAATATTACTATGAAATATATAATGTATGATATTAATACATATTTCATATATATTTAAAACTTCAATGTATAACTCAGTGTTTACATTTGTGTTTCTTAAATGTTCAAATTAATTTTTCCCATACATCAGACATGTTGAGGAAAATATTTGCCTTTAGGAACCCTTATAGAAAACGGAACAAGATACGAAATGGTAAGTTATTATTTAAATATCATTATTATTCAGTAAATACACTTCATATTTTTAAAGGATATGTTTTACTTTTACATATCCATCTATGTCTTTGTGTGGGTTGTATGAGCATTTGCAAAGATTCTGTGGAAGGCAGAGACATTGGGTTCCCAGGAGATTTTCAGACAGTGGTGAGCTGCACAGTATGGATGCGGAAACTGAACTGGTGTCTGATAGAAGAGCAAGAAACATTCTTCACCACCCAGCCACCAATATAACCTATTTTTCATAACTGAACTTGAATGTTTTTTCTGCTGGGGTGATAGATTTAACTATCAATCAATTCATTCATCTATCTATCTATCTATCTATCTATCTATCTATCTATCTATCTATTATCTATTACCTATCTATCATCTATCTGTCTATCCAGATCATCTATTATTTAATCATTCATCCATGCATTCATGTCTGAATGTTGTTCCTCAACATAACTCTGTACAAGTTTTTTCTTCTTGGTTTAGTTTTTGGTAATATACTTTTAGGAATTCACCCATTTTTTTTCAGATTGTTCGTTTTCTGGAATATGTATTTAATATCCTAAAGCTTTTTAAAAAATTTCTTAGTGTCTGTAGTAGCACCCTCTTTCTTGTCCATATTTCTCTTAATTTGTCACCTGCCTTTTTCTGAAGTTTGGCCAAATTGTTGGTTGTTTTATTTACTTTTTAAAGATTTATTTATTTTTTATCTTTTTTAATTTTTTATTAATTACAGTTTATTCACTTTGTATCCCCCTATAAGCCCCTCCCTCCTACACTCCCAGCCCCACCCTCCCTCCCCCTTCTTCTCGCTTGCCCCTCCCAAGTCCACTGATAGGGGAGGTCCTCCCTCCTTCCTTCTGATCTTAGTCTATCAGATCACCTCAGGAATGGCTGCATTGTCATCTTCTGTGGCCTGGTAAGGCTGCTCTCCCCTCGGGGGGAGGTGATCAAAGAACAGGCCAATGAGTTCATGTCAGAGACAGTCCCTCTTCCCATTACTATGGAACCCACTTGGATACTATGCTGTCATGGACTACATCTGTGCAGGGGTTCTAGGTTATCTCCATGCATGTTCCTTGGTTGGAGTATGAGTCTCTGAGAAGTTCCCTGTGTTCAAATTTTCTGGTTCTGTTGCTCTCCTTGTGGGGTTCCTGTCCTCTTCAGATCTTACTGCTTCCCACTTCTTACTTAAGATTCCATGCACTTTGCCCATTAGTTGGCCTTAAGTCTCAGCATCTGCTTTGATAGTCTGTAGGGCAGAGCCTTTCAGAGGCCCCCTGTGTCAAGTTCCTAGGTTGTTTCCTGTTTTCTTCTTCTTCTGATGTCTATCCTCTTTGCCTTTTGGGATGGGGATTGAGCGTTTTAGTCAGGGTCCACTCTCTTGATTAGTTTCTTTAGATGTTCAGGGTTTTAGTAGTTTTATCCTATGTTATATGTCTATATGAGTGAGTATATACCGTGTGTGTCTTTCTGCTTCTGGGACAGCTCACTCAGGATGATCCTTTCCAAGTCCCAACATTTACCTGCAAATTTCATGATTTCCTTGTTTTTCATTGCAGAGTAATACTCGATTGTGTAGATGTACCACAATTTCTGCATCCATTCTTCAGTTGAGGGGCATCTGGGCTGTTTCTAACTTCTGGCTATTACAAATAAAGCTGCTACAAATATCGTTGAGCAAATGTCTTTATTGTGTACTTGAGCCCCTTTTGGATATATGCCTAGAAGTGGTATGGCCGGATCTTGAGGAAGTGCTATTCCTAGTGGTCTGAGAAAGCGCCAGATTGATTTCCAGAGTGGTTGTACCAGTTTACATTCCCACCAGCAGTGGAGCAGGGTTCCCCTTTCTCCACAGCCTCTCCAGCATGTGTTGTCACTTGAGCTTTTCATCTTGGACATTCTGATGGGTGCAAGGTGAAATCTCAAAGTCGTTTTGATTTGCATTTCCCAAATGGCTAATGACGTTGAGCATTTCTTTAAGTGTTTCTCTGACATTTGATTTTCCTCTACAGAGAATTCTCTGTTTAGCTCTGTTCCCCATTTTTTAAGTGGCTTACTTGGTTTGCTGTTTTTCAGCTTCTTTATTTCTTTATATATACTGGATATTAGCCCTCTGTCAGATAAACGGTTGGTGGAGATTCTTTCCCAGTCTGTAGGCAGTCGTTTTGTTTTGATGATGGTGTCCTTTGCTTTACAGAAGCTTTTCAGTTTCATGAGGTCCCATTTATTGATTGTTGCTCTTAGAGCCTGTGCTGTTGGTGTTCTGTTCAGGAAGTTGTCTCCTGTGCCAATGAGTTCAAGGGTATTCCCCACTTTTTCTTCTAACCGATTTAGTGTGTCTGGTTTTATGTTGAGGTCTTTGATCCACTTGGACTTCAGCTTTGTGCATGGTGATAAGTATGGATCTATTTTCATTTTTCTACATGTAGACATCCAGTTAGACCAGCACCATTTGTTGAAGATGCTATCTTTTTTTCCCATTGTATGGTTTTGGCATCTTTGTCAAAGATCAGGTGTCCATAAGTGTGTGGGTTTATTTCTGGGTCTTCTGTTTGGTTCCATTGATCCACCATTCTGTTTCTATGCCAGTACCATGCAGTTTTTATAACTGTTGCTCTATAGTACAGCTTAAGATCAGGGATGGAGATACCTCCAGAAGATCTTTTATTGTAGAGAGTTGTTTTAGCAATTCTGGGTTTCTTGTTATTCCATATGAAGGTGAGAATTTTTCTTTACAGGTCTGTAAAGAATTGTGTTGGTAATTTGATGGGAATTGCATTGAATCTGTAGATTGCTTTTGGTAAGATCCCATTTTTACTATGTTAATCCTGCCCAGCCATGAGCATGGGAGAGCTTTCCATCTTCTGATATCTCCTATTTCTTTCTTCAGAGACTTTAAATTTTTTTTATACAAGTCTTTGACTTCCTTGGTTAGGGTTATCCCAAGGTACTTTATGTCATCTGTGGCTATTGTGAAGGGTGCTATTCATACAATATTCTTCCTGCACACCAGTTCTTACTGTAGATGGTTATGAGCCACCATGTGGTTGTCTGGGAATTGAACTCAGGACCTTTGAAAGAACAGCGAGTGTTCTTAACCCCTGAGCCATCTCTCCAGCTCCATATGTTTTATTTTTAAAGAAGATTTTTGTACCATTATTATTTCTATTATTTTCTTAATTTCTATTTCATTAAGTTCTGAATCTTTGTCACTTTTCTGTCTATTTATTGATTACCTTTTTTTAGTTCTTTCTAGGACCCTAAGGTATGCTGTCATGTTATGTAAGCTGTCTTATTTGTGTGTGTAAGTGTTCATATGTGTGTACATGTGTATGTGAGTGCTAAAGCATGTGTGTATGGGAAGCTACAGTTTGACATGAAATGTCATCCTCAATCTTCACCTTTTTTTTTGAGACAGTTTCTAAATGATCTTGATACTTGCTGATGCGTATAGACTAGCTGGCTTGCAAGTCTCTTCCTCCCCAGCCCTATATTGCAGGCATGTATTATAGTACCTAGCTTTTATGCAAGAGTGGTGAGGATTTGCACTGTGATCCTCATGATTGTACAACAAACATTTACTTAGTGAAGAATCGGTCCAACCATCTCTCTGAATTTTTAATGGCGGTTAATATCTAAAGGTTTCTCTCATAGGATGCATTTCATTTTGTTGTGTAGATTTAAGAGCATTCTTATTCACATCATTTTTTCCTTTCAATTTCTCCAATGATTTATTCACCATTTAACATTGTATTGTTCAATATGCATAAATTTCTGCATATTATGTAGTTTCTCTCATTGTCGGCTTCAAACCTTATGACACTGTTGTCAGTGCATAGTCAGAGCATACAATTTAGATTTTTAGTAATAAGTTATTAGTTTTTAAAGAATGTCATATGATATTTTAATAATTTTACCTGCTTTCCCTAACTTCTCCCAAGTACACCTTTCTACTACCCCAACTATCTCTCTGAGAGAGAGAGAAGAAAGAAAGAAAGAAAGAAAGAAAGAAAGAAAGAAAGAAAGAAAGAAAGGAAGGAAGGAAGGAAGGAAGGAAGAAAGAAAGAAAGAAAGAAAGAAAGAAAGAAAGGAAGGAAGGAAGGAAGGAAAAGAAAGAAAGAAAGAAAGAAAGAAAGAAAGAAAGAAAGAAAGAAAGAAAGAAAGAAAGAAAGGAAGGAAGGAAGGAAGGAAGAAAGAAAGAAAGAAAGAAAGAAAGAAAGAAAGAAAGAAAGAAAGAAAGAAGGAAAGAAAGAAGGAAAGAAAGAAAGAAAAAAGAGAGAAAGGAAAACCAGAAGGAACAGATATAATGTGTGGTACCGTACTCTTGGGTGCTAGTGCTGCCCTGGAGTGGGTCAGTCTACCAGGGGTCGTTATCATTTTAATTTTCATTTGTTAGAGTCAATTCATATCATATATGTGATCTGTTTTATAGAAGGTTCAGTGTGCTTATGAGGATTTTATTCTATGATGTTATGCTACGTGTCCACTAGATGCCCTCTAAATTTTCATTTGATCTATGATGTCATTTAATGTACACAGTTCTCTACATTTTTTAACTTTTTATTAATTACACCTTATTCATTTTGTATCCCCCCATAAGCCTTTCCCTCCTCCCCTCCCGATCCCACCCTCCCTCCCCTTTCTCCATGCATGCCCCTCACCAAGTCCACTGATAGGGGAGGTTCTCCTCTCTTTTCTGATCTTAGTCTATCGGTTCTCATCAGAAGTGGCTGCATTGTCTTCTTCTGTGGCCTGGTAAGGCTGCTCCCCCCTCGGGGGAGGTGATCAATCAGATTGTGTCAGAGGTAGTCCTTCTTCCCATTACTATGTAACCCACTTAGACACTGAACTGCCATGGGCTACATCTGTGCAGGGGGTCTAGGTTATCTCCATGAATAGTCCTTGATTGGAGTATGAGTCTCTGGGAAATTCCCTGTGTTCAAATTTTCTTATTTTCTTATTCTGTTGCTCTCCTCTACATTTTTTCAAGAACTACCTGTCTATTGGTGAGAGAAGGGTCTTGAAGTCAGCCACTATTATTATTACAGGATTAATCTGTGTCTTCACATCTAGTATTGTTTGGTTATTCATGTGCTTGGTGGTTTTATGTTAAAAATTGCAGCATCTGTCATCTTTGATAAGAGTATTACCCTTGTCTGTAGGAAGTGGCTTTTCATCTGCTAAGTTGGTTGGAAATGTTTTCTGGTCAGATATGTACAACAGTGACACTCCATTGTTTCCTGGTTTTATTTTCTTGAAATATCTTAATCTACTTTGATCCAGTAGTTATATATGTCATGATGATGTAGTATGTATCTTGAAGGCAACAAATACATAGATTTTGATTTTTAATCTTATCTTTTTGTCATTGCTTTTGATTAGGGACTTCAGAGCATTAGTGTTCAGAATTATTTTTGAAAGTTGTCTACTAAATCCTTTCTCTCTTTTCTAGTAATTTTCTAGTGTTGGGTCATTTTCTATTTTAGACTTGTTAAACACTGCCATAGTGCAGTTGATTTTGCTGGTAGCCTCATGAATGTGTTTATCTGTGTCTTTGGTGGGAAAGTTATCCATCCAGAACTCTTTATGTAGTATGGGCTCAGTGGTTATGAATTCCTTTTATGTGCCTTTTTATTTATTGTTGGAATATTTTTCATTAGTTATAATTGATAGTTTTCTTGGATATAATAGGCTAGTTAGGTTGGTACTTATTTTTCAGAGTTCAAGATACAATATTCTAAGGCAGCTATTGTTATTCTGAAGGGCTTGTCTTTACATATGACCTGGTGTTTTTTACTTACGGCATTCCTTTTTCTGTCTATTTCATTTTGATTACAATATGACACAGTGAGAGTCTTTTCTGTTGTCAGTAGTTAGATGGGCATTTCTTTACCTGGTTGTTAGAAATTTTGTTATTCTATGGAAGTGTTTTCTATGTATTTATCTTTTAATTCTTCATATTCTTATTTTATGGCTATGATATGAAGATTTTGAATTTTAATAATGTTTTATGAGACTCAACTGTTCTATTGATACATTATTAATTAATAATTATCTTTGGCTAAATCTTCCAACTCCTCTTTCCTATTTCTAAGCCTGATTTTGTTCTTCCCTTGATTCATTCAGTCTGTGAGGCTTTCTATAGAGCTTTTTATTTAACTTATTGAATTTTTTATTTTTAGTATTTCCATTCTAATTTTGAAAATGTTTGTCTCCTTATTAAAATCTACTTCCATGTCATATTTATTATTTATTTATTTCATTTAAATGTTTTTATAAGTCATTTGAGATTTTACTTTTGTCCTCTTATTTCTTGGAAAATACTTTCTCCATTGAGATATATTATACAAAAGCTCTGAGCATCTTTTTTGCTGGTGAATCTCCATTAGAGATCAAATCCCATTTATCTTAGTTTTTCTTAATGTCTGTCAGTCCCTCCTAAGTTGGGTCAATCCCCATGCCATCCAGGTTGCAGCAGTAAATTTTTCTATAAACACTGTTAAAAACACATAAGAAAAATGTGATTTGAAAATATATAGAAAAGATAATACAGAAATGAAAAACTGAAAAGATAATATATATATTACTTTACATACTAAACAGGTAACTTTTCTTTTAGTAAGACTGGCACACATTTAAACTCTTCTCTACATGTAGACATCCAGTTAGACCAGCACCACTTGTTGAAGATGCTATATTTTTTCCATTGTATGGTTTTGGCATCTTTGTCAAAGATCAGGTGTCCATAAGTGGGCTTATTTCAGGATCTTCCATTCAATTCCATTGATCCACCAGTAGGTTTCTATGCCAGTACCATGAAGCTTTTAGTATTGTTGCTTTATAGTACAGCTTGAAATCTGGGATGGAGATACCTCCAGAAGATCTTTTATTGTGGAGGATTGTTTTGGCAATTCTGGGTTTCTTGTTATTCCATATGAAGTTGAGAATTTTTCTTTCAAGGTCTGTAAAGAATTGTATTGGTATTTGGATAGGAACTGCACTGAATCTGTAGACTGATTTTGGTAAGATGGCCATTTTTGCTATGCTAATCCTGCTAAGCCATGAGCATGGGAGATCTTTCCATTTTCTGATATCTTCTTATTCTTTCTTCGGAGACTGGAATTTTTTTTTCATACAAGTCTTTGACTTTCTTGGTTAGGTTCACACCAAGGTACTTTACGTCCTTTGTGGCTATTGTGAAGGGTGTTGTTTTCCTAATTTCTTTCTCCACTCTATTGTCTTTTATATACAAG
Organism: Rhombomys opimus; assembly: GCA_010120015.1. NCBI lineage: Eukaryota > Metazoa > Chordata > Mammalia > Rodentia > Muridae > Rhombomys > Rhombomys opimus. The sequence goes on from REGO01000078.1 coordinate 1,320,606, forward strand.
AAGGCTACTAATTTTTTTGAGTTAATTTTGTATCCAGCTACTTTGCTGAAGGTGTTTATCAGCTGTAGGAGCTCTCTGCTAGAATTTTTGGGGTCACTCAGGTATACTATTATATCATCTGCAAATAGTGATACTTTGACTTTTTCCTTTCCAATTTTAATCCCCTTGATCTGCTTTAATTGTATTATTGCTCTAGCTAGGACTTCAAGAACTATGTTAAAGAGATATGGAAAGAGTGGGCAGCCTTGCCTTGTCACTGACTTCAGTGGGATTGATTTAAGTTTCTCTCCATTTAAATTGATGTTGGCTATAGGCTTGCTGTATATTGTCTTTACTATGTTTGGGTATGTGCCTTGTATCCCTGATCTTTCCAATACTTTAAACATAAATGGATGTTGGATTTTGTCAAATGCTTTTTCAGCATCTAAGGAGATTATCATGTTTGTTTGTTTGTTTGTTTTTCAGTTTGTTAATATGGTGTATCACATTGATGGATTTCCATATATTGAACCATCTCTGCATGCCTAGGGTGACCTACATGGTCACAGTTGATGATACCTTTGATGTAATCTTGTATTCAGTTTGCAAGTATTTTGTTGAATATTCTTGCATTGATGTTCATAAGGGAGATTGGCCTGAAATTCTCTTTCTTTATTGGGTCTTTGTGAAGTTTAGGTACCAAGGTGACTGTGGCTTCATAGAATGAGTTTGGTAGTGTTCCTTCTGTTTCTATTTTTGGAACAGTTTGAAGAGTATTGGTGTTAGCTCTTCTTTCTCACCAATTTTTACTTGCTTGTCAAAAAAAAATAAAATGTTTAAGCTGACTGTGGAAGCTCTACAAAATAGTTCTTTAAAGTCACATGTTAATTATAAATAAACATTTAGTAAGGAACATTCAGACTTACAGATGCATTTTATATTGTCCACCCTCACGGCTCCATATAGGAATCATAGCAGAATTACATCTATGTGAAATAATGTACACTGGACTAATTTTGGTGAGTATACACAGTTCAATCTGTTGCTTAAAACCAATATCTGCTATATCTATAGCTGAGTTGTAGGAGCAATATAGAATAAGTTTTCTGAGGGATGAAAGTTAAAGCAGTTTCTTTGGAAAACAATTTGACAGTTTTCGACATAAGTAACCACAAATCAAGATCCTCATAACTTCGTGTCTTAGTTGCTATTCTATTGCTATCAACTGACAACATGACCAAGACAACTCTTCTAAATGAAAGAATTCAGCTGGTTGCTTGCTTATAGTTTTAGAGGGCTAGTTCATGATTTTCATCATAGTTGGAAGCAGAAAGTCATAGCAACAAAACAACACCTGAGAACATTACATCTGAATCCATTGGCTCCAGGCAGAGAGAGAGAGAGAAAGAGAGAGAGAGAGGAGGGAGAGAGAGAGAGAGAACACTAGGCCCTCACCTACAGACATACTTCCTCCAAAATATACACCTACTACAAGGGCACACATTCTAGTCCTTTCCAAATAGTTTTACTAACTGGTGACAAAGCATTAAAATCTATGTGCCTAGGAGTTAATTGTTACTCAAATTACCACACTCAACTCCAAGAGAAATTGGAACTTATGTCAGAAAAAGAGTTTTCGTGAAAATATTTGTGATAGGTTCATTCAAAATCTCCAAATAAGAGCAAATTCAGAGTTATTTCTTGATCTGATGAATAAGCAAACAGTAGTGCATCCAAGATGAAATACTGCTTTCTCTTTTAGGAAAAACATGTTCATTGACATGTTATAAAGAAAATTGGGAAAAGTGTTTAAAACACTTAAAAATGTTGAAATGGAGACAGGGAAGGCTCCCAGCAAATTCAAATACATTTGACCATGCTGTCAACGGCTGACATGCTGTCTTGCTTTCCTGCTATACATTATATAGCTATTTCTTCACTGGTCCTCTATAAGTGCTATAATTTCAACCCACACTTCTGCATTCAAGGTCAGAAGAAAGAGAAAGTTCAGAAAGTGCCCCAACTTCGCCACTGGTTAGGGATGATTCTCCACCATGCAAGGCAAGCACTACATCATTAAGCAGTTTCCTTAGGCTACGTGTTTAGTTTTTGAGGCGCAATCATCAAAGTTACCTAGAAAAGCCTTGAGATCATTTTGTAGCCCACCTACGTCTTGAACTTGTGGCCTTCTTCCTCAAATCCTTGAGTGGCTTGGATTACTGGCTTGTGCCACCTCCTTCTTTCTCTAAGTATCTTTTTGTTGTTTAATTTACATGTCACAGAACTGACTAAATTCAATAATATCATTTAGTGTTTGAGTGAAATGTCCAGAAATATCAAGCAACCATTTACATACATTTGAATATTTGCTTCATTTTAGGGAGGTTCCATACACCTTTTCCAAAAACTATAGTGTCAGGGTGTGACTAACAGTCTAAATCAGTATATTTACTTTGTCTGGACATTTCCAGCAAACAGAATTGTACAGGGTGAAGTCTATTGTTTTGTTCTTTTTCAGTTAGCATAATGTTTGTGTTTGTCTGTTTTGGAATATACAGCAGAAGGACACAGACAAGATCCAGAAGTCCATTTTGAGGTCAATAGAAACCCAAGGAATGGAATGATTAAGACCACGGGGTAGAGTGAACAACAGAGAAAAGTGGGGCACTGAGAATGGCAGGGTGCTGATAAAGACAGACAGTGCAGGAAATTGATTGAATTCTGAGCTCTCCCAGAGATTTCTTATTGTATAGAATAAGTACTCCTTCTAGCAAAGGCAGCTGCATAAAAGCACATCACCATGTCCCGTGGAAGTCCCGAGTCTTCCTGGTATGACTGAATGAGTTCACAGTGGGTTTATTCACATATAAACAAGATGAGGAAAGAACTGGGTAGCAGTCTCTTTGTTCGTTCAATTTAATAGCTTAAAAAAACTTGGTAAATACAATCTTCTTTGCACAAGAGCACCTTGAACAGGTAGCAAAATTAGTCCTTACTTATTTAAGATATGCTCAAATATGTTAAGATTATCAAGGTATCAGAAGAGAGAACTGACAGTCAGAATTATTACATGTCAGAAACTTTGCAGTAAATATTTCACAATTCCTGATAAAGAATAAAGAAAACCAACACATTGCAGAAACATTATAGCATATTGTTGTTACAATCTATTCTAGGGAAATTTATTAAGAAGTAATCAGAAAAGAGAAACAACTTATGCAAGTCATAATTCAGAGTTTTCTAACTACTGTACCTGCTACAAGTAAAACATTATGGAAAAAACTAAGAACATATAACCGATACAAACAGGAAACATACAAACTGAAGATCCAACACAGAGACAAAATTTCTAGTTACAACCTCATTAATCCAACTAGTTTATAGGATGAAATGTGGAAAGACAAAGTATGATTGTAGAAACAATAACCAGAATAAAACAGATTAAACTAAATATAAATGGATTAAATGTACTCTTTAAAAATGATAGACCGTTAATATGGAATAAATATATTATTAAGTTGCCTAAACCTACATAAACAAAGTCTATAAAAGGATTGAAAGCTAAATCCTAAAAAACAAAACACTAGGCAAATGCTTAAAAAGGGTTGTAGAGAAAGAAAAGGAATATATAGTATAAAATCATTTAATTCCGTATAGTAAAGGAATGAGTTGAGGTAAAATGAATGTCAACTGAGTTAGCAGATTTTTTTTTTATTTCTAAGTTCCAAAATGAACAATATCATATCAGATCATCTCTCAAAGTATTTGTTTTTATTTTATTTTCTATTTGCTTAAGGATAAATATCTTCGCTAGCACTTCAATCTATATCCAAGCTACTCTTTTCCACACAGATTGAAAAAACAAATACTTTTTTTTTGGCAGGGGGCTACAACAATTTTATAAGACTTTTGCACATATTTAAATTTTAAATTGTAGTTTTCCAAAAATGCTTTTCTCCGTTTAAAATATACAAACTGTATTTGCCCACATGAGTGCAGTTCACACTACTGATGTTGGCTAAAGAGAAACAGCTAAGATGTGACAATAGCTAACAGGTTTGTTGTTTTAATGGATAATTATGTTTCTTGTCACAAATAAATTTGACTTGATATAATAAGTAAGTAAATGTGAGAGAGTATAGAACATTAAGCACTGATCCATTCAGATACCTGTCCATCTATTACATTTGCACTGTATCTATCACACTTCAATTTAATGGAATAAATATAACATTATAAGTAGATGTTTGCAGTTAAAAACCAGGGAAGTTTAAGACAGGCAGAATGAATTTTAGGAAAAAGGAAATCTGAGTTGATTTTAGTATTGGCTAATCAATGTGCCTTCAAGCTTTCTTATATTTCATGTGTGTGTCAGTATGTGTGTGTATGCACTTTCAAATATCTTCTAAGTTTTGTAGCAAAAGAAGGATACTTATAGTGAAATGTTATTAATTAAAGGTTAGTAAAATTAAATAGTTAATTGATGGTTAAAAGGAAACTTTTGCTTCAGGGGCCAACTTTCTGGAAAAATGTGAAATTTTTTTGGTCATTTTGGGAAAATGAGACTGGTGTTATATCCCGGAGATTAAACGCTCCTCATGAAACACCTCAAAACATGATTTTGGTCAGGATACACATAATAGAAGAAGATATCTGCCTTATATCTTTAATTAACATCAAAGAATAAAAATAAAACAAATTCTTCTTGCATTATCTTAACCAAGAGTGAGCAAAAATTTATATTGCCCACTTCTGTCCAAGTCTTCCAATTGTCTGTAATCTGCAGTTACCTAATTTTTCTGCACTACACATTGTGCCTCTAATCAGTCTGTCCTTTGCCTATGTATGTTCCTTATCTGTGTGTTTGCCTGTGTCTGTTTTGAAGCTGTACCTGTATCTGTTTTTGTGTCTGTGTTTGTCAGAGATCTCTGGTACCTGCCACAAACAAAGTGCTTGCTTTCAATTTGCTGAACATCACAGAAAAGATGGAAAGGGAAAGAAACTGGGGATTCTTTACAGAAATCTTTCACAGAGGTATATAAGAGAATATGTTGCTTTATTGACATCAGCTGACCCAGAATGCCATTAAAAACCACAAAAAGATACTATCAACCTACATTCATTTGCCATTTTCAAGATTTATGGGATATTTTTGTTAAAGGTTTTTTTTTTCAACCTGTTGGCTGCTTTCAGGAAATGATTACCATAATACACATAATTATTCTGGGTCACCAGGCATGGAAAGCTACATAACTTAAAACCAAAGCAATGCATTGTAAAATCTGAGTGGATGAAAAATCTAAGATATAGTAAGGCTGGTTACATTATTTTCCTTAATTATATATGTTATTTTTCCTTTATTTATTTAATCACTTTACAGCCTGATACCAGCTCCCTCCTTTCTGTCCTCCCACCTTAATGACCCTGTTCCCCATTTTTCTCTTCCCTTATTCTCAGAGAAAATGAAGCCACCCAAGGGGTACCAACCTACCCTGGAATTTCAAGTGGCAGCAGGACTAAGTGCATCCTCTCTCACTGAGGCCTGATAAGGCAGCTCAGCTACAGAAAAGGTATCCGAAGGTAGGCGACAGAGTCAGTAACAACCCCTACTCCCATTGTTAGGGCACCCACATGTTGACCAAGCTGCACATTTGCTACATATGGGTAGGGGAACTGGGTCCAGCCTATGCATGCTCTTTGGTTGGTGGTTCAGTCTCTGTGAGCCCCCATTGGACACAGTTTAGTTTACTCTGTAGATCTCCTTGTGATGTCTTTGACACCTCCCAGTCTTCCAAAAAACTCCCAAGGTTTGGCCTACAGTTTCGCTCTGGGTCTCTGCATCTGTTTCCATCAGCTGCTGGATGAAGCCTCTCAGAAGACTGTTATGCTAGGTTCCTGTTGTAAGCATAACAGAGCATCATTAATAGTGGCAGGGGTTGGCCCTCTCCCATAGGGTCTCAAGTTGGACCAGTCTCTGGTTTGCCCTTTCCTCAATCTCTGTTCCATATGTATTGTTAGTATTCCTATAGGCAAGACAAGTTTTTGGTTGGTTTTATGGGAGGGTTAGTAATCCCCCTTCCTCTACTGGAAGTTCCACTTTGCTACAGGAGGTGGCTACTTCAGGCTCCTTAAATGCTGTTGCTAGGAGTCTCAGCAAGGGTCACCCCAATGAATACCCTGGAGCCTTCTCAAGTGGCAGCACATGCTGGCAGGGATGTAGAGGAAGGGGAACACTTCTCCATTGCAGGTGGGAGTGCAAACTTGTACAACCATTGTGGAAACCAATCTGGAGGTTTCTCAGAAAATTGGAAATAGATCTATCTTAAGACCCAACTATACTTCTCCTGGACATTTACTTAAAAGATACTCCACCATATCACAAGCACACTTTATTCACAGAAGCTTTATTCATAGTAGCCCAAAACTGAAAAGAACCCAGATGTCCTGCAACCAAAGAATGGATAAAGAAAATGTGGCACATTTACACAATGGAATACTGCTCAGCTATTAAAAATAAAGACATCATTCAATTTGCAGGCAAGTTTTGATGGACCTGGAAAAGATCATCCTGAGTGCGATAAACCAGACCCAGAAAGTGACACATGGTATATTGTTAAGATTATTTTTATAAAACTGTGTTTGTTTCTCAGTTTCTCTCTTAACTTGACTATCATACAAATAATTGAGACTCTTTTATATTTGTTTAATAATAAGCTTCACAACATAAGAACTGAGCAGTTATTAATCTATTCTTAACCCTCTAAGCTAATTTGGCTTCCTCCCAGCATGCATCCTAGAGGTGCGTGTACTTTGTAGCTTTCCTTGCTGAGTTCTTTCTCATGATGTCTCTTAGACCTCTCCTGTGGCTAACTGTCCTACTTCTTCCTCTGATCCCTTCTTCCCTTTCTTGCAGGAAGTCCAGCCCTATTCTCTTCCTTGCTCAGCTATTGGTTGTAAGCTGCTTTATTGGCCTATCAGAGAACAATCGGGGAGCATGTTTACATAGCATTGATATAGTGATTCTTACAAAAAAAATGCATCCAAATATGGTGGGTACAGAAATCAGCATTTGAATTACACTATAACCTTATGCTTACATTATATATACACTTATAAGTGGTTATTAGCCACATAGTACAGGATAACCATACTACAATCCACACACCCAAAGAAGCTAAGTTACATTGTTTCTTAAAGGCAAGTTGAATGTGAACAGGTTGAGTACAAGACAGCATGTTAAATACATAGTATGAAATGATCTCAAAGCAATACTAGCCTTTTTTTCTTTTTTTCTACTTCCACCTAGTTTGCACCTATTCATCTGCTATATTACTTACATGTACTTGAATGTTGCATAATTTTCCTCTCAATTCCTTTTAAATTCAGAGTACAATAATCTTAAAGAGTTGTCATATCCATTTGATTTACATGCTTATTTAATTTCTTAATTATAGTTTTGGTGTTGTTTTCACATTACTTTTAATTTTGATTGCCATGATATACCATGTAAAAGAAAGCCTTGAATTGAAAGAAAAGTAAGGCTATGGCTTGGAATTTATACTTAGGTGGCCAGGATTTGCGCTATGTGTAGAAGTGGTAGCTCTACAAACCAGAAGCAGGAATTTATTCCAATATACATCAGGGATTTTGCTGTGAGGTTGTGTCTGCTAGCAATGTCAGAAGCTACACCTGTAAGCTGACATCAACAAGAATGCATAATCATGGGCTGTACAAGGAAAATAACAATAAACATGTTAAAACAGATGGGGAAAGGTCCAGAAAGCTGTAAGGGAGCATGTGCACACACACACACACACACACACACACACACACAAGCACACATGCACACATGCACACATGCACAAACCAAACAAACAAATAAACAGAACCTGCAGGCAACTAAGTAATGTGACAGTGAGAGAAATGGTCTTAGGGAAGATTACAGCAATTGATTAATGAAAAACAGATGTTCAGCTCTCCAAACATACAAACAAGAAACATTATGAAAACTGAGCTAGGTGTACTTTTATAATTAGGAGTATGTGTGCATGCATGTGCCAATAATTTTTTTAAGGCTGTTTATTTGAAACAGAGAAAACAGGTATGTGAGATGATTTGGACAGAGGTAAGCAAAAAAGGCAAATGGTGCATGTGTATTGTATAGTGTGTTTATATCATAATCTCAAATATGAATGAATTATGTTTTTTTAAAAACCCAACACGTCTTGAGATTCGGGACTATATCTTAGTCCCTTAAAATAAACAAAAAAATCAAATTACATACTTCTCAAATATAATAGCAAAGAATATACATTCTTCTTCCAAAGGGAAATAGTAAGGAAATAATAGACAAGAAAAGCCAGACCCCACTTGGCCAAACATCAAATCCTCTAGCACCACATTAGATGTCAAAGGGCTTAGATGATTGAACCCTCCCAGCTTTGCTGCAATTTAAGTCTATTTCTTGGTCTAGTTTCACTTACTATATATAGCTCTCCTTGGCAAGTGTCTCATGGTTTTGGCATCTCTAATAACTGGAGGTCACCACTGTAATCCACTCTTCATAATCCTCGTTTACACAATGGCTTCTTACAAACCCTTACCCATCTCAGAGCTAACGTACAAGGGCTTTCTGCCATACACTGCCTGTCCTCAGCAGCGCTTGGAAAACATGAAAGGAAAAATCCACGATTCTTTCTAACTTTCTTCCTTCGTGCCTCTATAACCAGCACTGGGGTGGGGTGGGGAGGATCTGTGACCACCACACCCTGCAGAGTAACATTCCATGTGCGGCAAGAAGATTGTTTAGTTCAACATAGCTAAGTCTCCAGTGTTGGTTCAAACTTTGGGAATTTGACCCCAAATAGTTTATTTTATGCATATTTAATACAGCATGATTTGCTGAAAACTTTCCCGGTGATAATTAAGACAATCCCATATGCACAATAAATCTTATATAATTGGACATGATTACAATGAAACTCTTTGAAAAGCACATGTGAGACCTACTGGTTACTACAGATTTACTGAAAACAGAAACAAAAACAAACAAACAAACAAACAAACAAACAAAAACCGTGGTTATCATATTGGGGAATGGCACTGCTAAATTTGCCTACCAGCTTGGGATGCTCCTCTTAAAACACATTAGCAGTATCGTTTTTGTTTTTTATGTTGCTTCTTTCTTGTAGAATCAAAATTATTAGCCTTTTTTTCTTTTACAAGTTGGAAACTTAGCTGGAAAGGTTTTGCCTAAGGACATCTTTCTCAGTGTTCCAAAGCAAAGATTTTCTTAATTATTATAATCTCTTAACAACTACAGAATATATCTACACTATAACATCAAACTTTCTAGTGCTCTTTACTCCCCAAATTAGACATTTTGTATTTCTTTTAGACACACTTGTTTTTTTTACTGAAGATCTGCAAAGGTGTTATCACGAATAAGAATTCCAAGGACTGAACATTATAGTCTTAGAATTTCTAGCCAATGAAATCAACCCATTACTTTTAAATTTAGCTTCAAGCGAGTTCTCAAGATATGGGTGAAAGCATCCAGTATCTTTGCCAGAAGATCACATGAGTGGCCTCTACCCCAGATTCCATTAAAGTACAGTTGTCATCTTAAACTTCTCGAGATGAGCCTCCACAGTCAGCATTACTCCCAGGATTACAGGATTACTGTCTTCCAATCTTCAAGTGCCTACAAAGGACACAACTCATTCAAACCAACATAGTGTTTAACTCATGGGAGAACTGATTGCCAATCCTTATTTCAAAACACACTGCAAGAAAATAGTGTCATCCAGACAAAACAAGACCGAAAGACATAAACTCACAAAGACTATAGCAACATGCTTAATACTACATAAGTTGAAATCAAACAAAATACCAGTTAAAGAAGGGAATATGGACTCAAAGTCAAATCCCTAACCGTAAAGCTGTTTCCTAAGATAAGAAAGGAAAACATCAGTATTTTTTCCCCAACAAACTGTCAATACATATGTTATATTAAGTACACTCAATGGCCAGGGTTGGAAGGGCCCTGCTGTTTGAGGCTGCACTCCTCCCAGGCCAGATAGTCATTCTGAGCTCCATGTTAAGGCGCAGGACTTCCTCTTCCAAGCAGGGCCTTCTGCTCTCTGCTTGACTTCATCTTGAGAGTGTCTATAGAGATAGGTGCCCATAACCACATTTGATATATAGCCTTTGACACAGCTCCTTGCTAGCTCTCCCATCCCTTAGCCTATAGGATAATTAGGTACTGTATTCCTGTTATTATGATAGGAGCATGCTGTTTAATGCTAATCAAGCATCCTTAAAGTGCCTAGTTTTAAGCAATTATGTATACCTATGTTTGGAGCACACACACACACCCCCACCATACACACACAATCCTCAAGGGGTATATAGCCTTTGTTCTCTGGAATTAAAGTTGACCTAGCTCTCTAAAGAGGTTCCCAGTGTCTGATCTCCTTCATGCTCCCCGGCCTTCCAAGCTCTGCACCTTGTCTTGTGCCCCTCCTGCCTTTGTGGGTGGTAGCCAACAGACCCCTCCCCGAGGCAGAAGGAAAACCAGAGTTGGCACCCAACATGGAGCTTTGGACTGCGCCAGGAAAGGTGAGCATCCCCATTCTGCACCCTTAAAAAGGGTAGTTACCACTATGCTTGACCTTCCCTCTAGGACTGGTTGAAATAGGAAGTCTCTGGCCCCAGACTTTGTTAAGAATCTAGGCACACCCCACCGCAGTGGGCAGTGGGCAGCAAAAGTCTCTGGCTCCAGGCTGTTAAGAGTTTGCGAGCACTCCAGTGAAGGAGGCAGTGGGTAGTGAAAGTTTTTCAGTCTCTTGGGCTCCAGAACATCCCACCCCCAACAGTTGGAGGGTAGTGAAACTCTGCCAGGCCTTCCCTGCCTGAGGACTGATCACTTCCTCTCTTTACTTTTATAAGCTTGTGCCCCTTGGGGCCTCTTTTGCCCCAGGAAAGTTAAACTTGCCCCCGAGTCTTTAAAAGTCTCAAACAGTACTTTTCTTCTTTTCTAGTTATGGGAAATGCAACATCACATCAGAGAGATTGGCCCCTGGGAACTTTACTTAACTCTAGAGGATTTAACCCCCCAAAGGAAGGCTTAGAATTCTGGAGTAAGGCGCTCCCATTCGCGTGTTGGGTTCTATCAGCAGATAATCTCAGGTGCAGATGTCTGGACACCTGTCACTTATTTGGTTCATAAAAAATAAGCCCAGGAAGGCTTTCATTTCTCTCTCTCTTTTCTCCCATTATATCCATTATTAGACAATGTTTAACCAAAAAACCCTGACCCTCAGAATAACCCACCAGGGGCAAAAACACAGGATGATAAAGGGCAGGAATCAAATGAAAAAGAAGTTCCTAAAAATTGCCCAATAACTAATTTAATTGTCTTAGAAAAAGCAATGCCCTTAAACAAAGCAGTCGATTTAATTAAACAGAAGTTACTCCCCAGTCCACAACACCTCCGCCCTTTCAATCGGTCTTTTGGAGCCTTCCCTGGCCACAGAACAAAGACCCTGACTCCACATTGGCAAAAGAGAGCAAAAAAACCCACTAAGCTAACCAAGACCAAGTCTCCTGAATCCACTGAGATAAGAGCTCCCCATTCTTGCTGCTGCAAGCCCCACCTCTGCCCGCAGCACCACCTCCCATGGCCAGCTTTATAATCTCAAACACACAAGGAACAACTACTCATGGCCCAGAAACTGTTAAAAATAAAATACTTAATCAATAGGTAAGACTACAACTAAGACAAAACACCCCTACTCAATTAATAAATTGAAATTTCAACCAACTGTCTGGTCAGGGTAATTTCTCTACAGGGCCTGAAGAGGCCTCAACACTGGCACTCCTAAAACAAAAACCAACTGAGACTCTCCCAGAATTTATACTAAGGACACAAGCCAATGTAGACAGAAAGATAACAGAACCTGCTGTAAAAAAGGCAAGCATGCCCGAGACAAAAACATAAACATTATGACAAATGTATTGTACCCATGATATTGGGCCTGCCTCTCATCAGGCCTCCTCCCTGGCCCAAGCCTTTAAAACTACAGCACAGTCTAATCCAAAATGTTTTAAATGTGGAAAAACTAGGCACTGGAAAGAAAATTGCCCAAATAATGACTCTGCTGCTTTCAAACCTGATTTTTCTAAGTAAAGTCACACATCAAGCCTTTTCCTCTGCCATTCTATGGCTGTCCCTAACACTAATGTCTCAGTATTTTTCTTAATTCTTGTATCAGGAACTAAGCCCATGCTAGCTCATATCATATTTTTTATGATAAAAACAAATAAGATAAAACAACAACAACAACAAAAAAACCCAATCTACTTCATGAAAGCAGAGTTAACTTCAAGGACTTGATTTCCAGCGCTTTCCTGCCTTATGCAGTAAATTTCAACAAGGTTACCAAGACTTACAGAGAATCTTCTTAAACAGGCCACATAACTAACATGGTGTTTTTTCCTCGGATACTTGAAGCAGATAGAATAAATGGCCAGGATTGAGATTTCTCTGACACCTGCCTCCTGCTCACTGCAGTGCCCACCCAGGGTCGTCAATGCCAAAAAATGAAAACAGAAGGATTATGACATTCAAAACTTTGCTGAGTTTCTTCTGATTTTCTTCCATCTTACCCCCCCACTCTCTTCTAGGCCTAAACCAACAGATCACTGATGTGCTGTCAGTCAAACTGTTACCAACTCAACTATGCATTACCTCCTTTCTTCTAGGATGTAAAGGAAAAATAACTTCCTGCAGAGACACCCTGCCGGGGATCTTTGCTCCCTTGTGATCATTTCATGAGTCTATCTCTATGAGAAAGAAGGGGAAAAAACTACCACAAACCAAAGACAAAAGCTATTCCTCCCTGGACCTGCCTTCCTCCTTGTATCTGCCTGGACCATGACAGCTGCCATCGTCCAGACACACCTGACTGGAGACTTTTGAAACACATTCAAACAGGCGGTGGTGGTTTGGAAGAATTTAGATTTTGTGACTGTGGATTAGAAAAGCAGTTAAATGCTTTAAGTGGGGCTTAAAGTGCCATCCTAGTAGGATCATGGAGGACAGTGGTACAGATGGTGACTTGCTCAAGACAGAGTCTTGTTCAAAAGGTTTCAGAGAAGAGTGTTAGTATGTGACCTAGAGACTGTTCTTGTGATATTTTGTCAGAGAATGTGGCTGCTTTTTGCCCTTTTCTGAAAATGTTGCCTGAGCCTAAATTGAACAGTTTTTGATTAATTCCATTAGCAGGAGAACTCTCAAAACACCCTAGTCTTGACTCTGTCCTGTGGTCATTAGTGTATCACTCTTTTGAAGAATTTAAATGAAAAGGAGAAAGCTGAACAAAGAAAAATACAAAATGCACAGATTGAGGCAAAAGGGGGCACCAGGAAGTGGAATGGAGCTAAATCTTGTGTTCAAGGAGATAATCAGATAAAGAAATGGGATAAAAGGAATAAAAGGAGTAGTGACCTCATAGCAAGACTCCACCTAGCCAAGCTTCCTACTTATGAATAGGAATTAAAAAACAGCTTAGGTTCAAGCAAGGTAGTACATGACTTTAATCCTAGTATCAGAAGGCAGAGGCTGGCCAATCTCTAAGTTCAAGGCCAGCCTGGTCTACAGAGCAAGTTCCAGGACAGCTGAGCTTAGGCAGTGAAAAAACAAAAACAAAAACAACAACAACAAAAAAACATTGTAAACAGAAATTAGTGAAGATGTAATTAAACTAGGAGGCCCATGTTCTAGCCTCAGCAAGCAACTTCAGCCAGGTAGTCAAGGATAGAAGAAAGGGGTTATAGAATCTCCCTCAACAACTGTGGAAAGCACTGAGGCCAGAGGTGTGGCAAGGTGTCCCCTTGGGGAGGCACAAAGATCCTTATGTGAAGCTGTGAAGGTGAAGCCTGGATTGCCTAGGGGAACTCAAAAGGCTGGAGATGTCAGAGTCTTGAAATACCTGCTAAAGAAAACCACTAGCAGATGGTAGAACTAGCACACGAGAAAGAACTGTGTTGCAATCAACACAGATAAAATGAGATAGATATTAAAAGAATGCTTTGACATCAGACATGGAGAAGCAAAGTTTGGAGTTTGCTTAGCTGGCTTTTGGTCTTGCTTTGGTCCATTACTTTCTTACAATCTTCCCTTTCCTCCCTTTTGTAACAGTAATATGTAATATGATATATATTGTAATATATATATATTGTGTGCCATTATATGTTGGAAGTATGTGATCGGTGTATGAATCTTAGAAGAGGTTTTGAACTATGGATTTTTAAACATGGTTTAATTATAATAGAATATGGGGACTTTTGAAGTTAGACTAAATGCATTTTGTATTATGTTATGGCTGCAAGCCTATGGGGAACAGGGAGTTGGATTTGGTGGTTTGAATAGGTATGGCCCGCATAGATTTACGTGTTTGAATGCTTGCCCATAGGAACTGGCACTATTAGCAAGTGTGGCCATGTTGAAGTAGGTGTGGCCTTGTTGAAGAAAATGAATCACTGTGGGGGTGGGCTTTGAGGTCTCATATGGTCAATTCATGCACAGTGTGGTTCACAGTCTTCTGCCGCTGCCTGCAGATCAAGATATAGAACTCTCAGCTACTTCTCCAGAACTATATCTGCCGATATACTGCCATGTTTCCCACCAGGATGATAATGGACTAGACTTCTGAAACTTTAAGCCAGGCCCAATAAATGGTTTCCTTTATAAATGTTGCCTTGCTCATGGTATCTTTTCACAGCAATAAAAAAATATAACTAAGACACAGAATGACAACTGTTTCAAAGTCCATGAAAAGTGACCTCAACAGATTAATCAGTACTTGTACAGATACTTCAATATGCAAAAAGATATTTTGTTCCTCAAGGTTACTAGCATTTTTAGGGACATTTTAAGGATTGGCAGATTCATCATTAATGATTGACTCCCAAGGACCACGTTTTTAAAATGTTCTTCAAAATACAATGTAAGTTCTAACAGTCAACAAGATTGTTGGGAGAAGAAACGAAGACTCCATGTCCAACCAGCTTAGTGGAAAAATACTACTTTGTTTCATAACTTCTCCCAGAATGTGCTCCATGTAATTTTTGTTTCCTTTACTTTTGTTAAGCTAACTAACACAATCCTTATGTTTATCAACTTTTTAATTTATATCACCATTTTCTTCACAATCTTTTCTGAACCTTTTCTGCATTGAATATTCTATTATTATTATCAGTGTGAATTTCCCACAATGTCTGCTTTTGAAAAATTCAACTCAACCTCTTAGAATGCTTTCCAAAGATGCTCTGGTTAAAAAAAAAAGATAACATGCAAGGTAGGCTTTATGTGTGAGGTTAGATGTGAGATTCTAGTGGGTGAACAAGAAAAACATGTTTAGATCTCGGCCGAGTTTTCCATGCTACAAACTCCATTTTCCCAAGATCAATTTTTCCTTCCCTTTCTACACTGAACAGGTGTACACTTCAATGCTCTGAATATGCATCAAGATAAAACAGAATGTTTGTTTGTTTTGTAAACACCTCCCCTTCTTATCTTTTCGATTCTTCACTTCTCTAATCACTACAAGTAAAATTGAAGACCCATGGTGTGGGAATGGGACAGAAACATTAAGAACTCAGAGCAGGAAGGAAGGGGGTAGGAGTGGATGCAACTCAAAGGAAAGGGGGTTGAAAGGTTCTTGAAATATGGCAGTCAAAAGAAAGAAATGAATTTCTCAGAGAGGCAAGAGCCTTGGAGAGTCTGTCAGGAGAATCCCGTGAATGATCTTCAGCAAACAAAAGAGGCCTTTGCTACTTCCCAGAAGCTGGTGAGAAATGAGATTGGAGTAGTGGTACACAATAATTTCTCCTTGAAGTAGTCACCCATGGCTCACAAGAGGTAACTGAACTCCAAAATAAAGGCTGTCCTTCACATCATTCTTAATTCTCGTGTTCAGAATTGGACATTACCACCTCACCTTTCTGATGTGTAGAATTTGGCTTGCTACAGGCCCTTTTACAGCCTTCTGCATGTTAGTGAGAACAAACCAGTTGAGGATTAGTGAAGTGACAAGAAGATCTACTACACAGTAAGTCAAACAACAATGGAGAAAGAAAGCACATTGCAAATGAAAAGGCCTTTTCGCTATAGGCCTTAGGCCCTGTAACCCTCTCTCTCTCCAGGTCTGATCTCCACCCTCTGAATTCTCTGCATCCCCTCTCCTAAATTGTTCCCTCTCTTCAGCCCTTACCTCTGACTGTTCTATCTCCTCTCCCTAGTGAGATTTATACATCTCCCATGTTACTATATGGCTAAAATCCACTTATAAGTGAGTATATACCATGTGAGTCTTTCTGCAGCAGTGCCTCAAAACAGATGCTAAGACTCACAGCCAAGCATTGGTTGATGCTAGGGGTCTTGTGCAAAGTGGAAGGACAGAATCAAGGACCTGGAAGAGACAGGAGCTCTACAAGAAAAAGTAATCAGTACCCAGAGGGGCTTGCTGAGACTGAAGCATCAACCGGGGACTATACACTAACTGGACATAGGCCCCCTTCAAAGATGTAGCAGATGGGCAGTTTAGGCTTCAAGTGGGTCCTTTAGAAAAAGAAGTGGTGCTGCATGGGATACCGACTCACTTGCTAGCTTTTTGATAACTTTCCCCTGGCTAGATTGCCATGATAGGCCACAGGGGAAGAGAACAGGCTTAGTCCTGATGCAACTTGATGAGCTGGGGTTTATGGGAAAGGGAGCTCACCTTTTCTGAGAAAAATGGGAGGGGGAGAAGGAGAGGGAGAGAGTTAGGGTAGGACTGGGAGAGGAGGAGAAATGGGGTTACAACAAAAATAAAGTGAATAAAAAAGAATCAAAAAAAAAAAAGAAAGAAAGAAAAGAAAAGGCTGTAGGCCTTCCTTTTATTTAGTGAAATTGTCACTGATATTAAGTGCATCTGAGCTCTCTGCTAACTGATATGACAAATATAAGTTTATGGTTGTTAAACTTCACCTCAGCATTTTTTTTAATACCTTGAGCATAAGTGTGAACTCATGATAACTTTTACTTTTGTTGACTGTGAAGAGGTGATATTCTGCAGCCATGCATTTTGCATTCACGGATACAAAAACAATGGTTTACCAGAAAAACAATTATCTAGAGACACTATAGGAATTTTCACATATTTTATGTTAGCTAAATATAATGATCTTGGTCAATAAGAAAGGCAACCTATATGATTATGTTAACTTTAGTAATAGAAAAATGAGCTCTTCACACACACATACACAAAATGTCTTTCTGAGGACTATCTATCTGTCTCTACTATCTATCTATCTATCTATCTATCTATCTATCTATCTATCTATCTACCTATCTATCTATCTACCTATCTATCCATCCATCCATCTATCTCCTTCTTCCTTCCTTTCTCTCCTCCTCTCTAATTCTTCTCTGTCTCACTTTTGATGTTTCTCTCAGTCTCTGTATCTCTCTCTCTCTCTCTCTCTCTCTCTCTCTCTCTCTCTCTCTCTCTGTGTGTGTG
>REGO01000078.1:1338258-1352116 GCA_010120015.1 Rhombomys opimus
GTCCCCCCCTATCAGTGGACTTGGAAAGGGGCACAGTGGTGATGAGGGAGGGAGGGAGGGACTGGGAAGGAATGAGGGTTCAGGGCACGGCTGGGATACAGAATTAATAAAATGTAACTGATAAAAATAAAAAAATAAAAAAAAAGAAATTCTCTCATTCTGTGTCCCTAGGTAGCCTGGAATTTGCAAAATTCTCTTGCCTCTGTCTCCCTGAGAGATTTTGGTGTTACGTCACATACATGATTTCATATTTGATTTAATGATAATCACTTTAAATAAACAGGTATTTGCCCATAGGCCGAATTACAAAAAAAAAAAAAAAAAAAAAAAAAAAAAAAAAAAAAAAAAAAAAAAAAAAAAAAAAAAAAAAAAAAAAAAAAAAGAAAGTAAAAATCAATAGGAAAGGAAAAATGATTTAATAATTCTAGTTTACAATTTTCTATTTTCTTACTACACTGCAATGGGTGTTTCAGAATCTCCACTTAGAAAAGCACAAACAGGGAACCAAATAAACTGAAAGATTGTTTCATGCTAACATTTACAAGGCAGAAAAGGACAAGGCTTTTATTCAGTTGTTTATCCTTCATCTTTCTATGACAAAGTTATTAATCCCTCAGTATTTGACTGGATTTTCTTTAAAGTCCCTTTCATCCTTTTCTCCTTCTTATGTCCATTAGTTCTCAGCTGCTCTTCAGTGCAGTCTATGGGGACTAAACCCAGTGTGACTAAGTATAGAAGCAATCATTAACAACATCATATGTCACATGACCTTCTTGAGACAAAGGAAAACCAAGCACTACATTGTTGCACTAATTCATCTTTGATGAATACAAAATAACTTAGCAAAAGCAAGTTCAAACTGGAATTATGATGAGGCAAGTCCATTAGCACTCCAGTAAATTCACATGAGTTCTGGAAGGGTTTTAGGGATGGAACTAAGCCTTCTAATTATCTTTAGACTGAATTGTATTAGAAATTGAGCTCTATTCCCCCCTGTATCAGACTCATAGGCTGTTAGTTACTTGGGGAGCAGTATTAACCCTTCAGGGCCTGCAAGAACTCTTTTCCAGTGGATTGGCATTTAGCAACAGAAATGGCACATTTCAGATAAATACCTCTGGGGTTCTTCCTCATGCCTACAGGTTATGTATGATTCTCTTACTCATGAAAATAAGCTAGAGATAAAATCTTCATACTTTCCCATTACCACAAGACTGGCAGCATCCACAATCTCTATGCTCATCTAACACAGAGAAATTTTAGATCTTTCTTCATCTTTTCCCTATAATTATTTTTTAATCTCTGACAAGCATAAATATTTCAGCTTTAGCTTCTAAGTGCCTAGGTTCATTAGGACACATGGGGAAATCAACATATCCTTCTAAGAAATCTCTCTACAGGTGTTAAAATATATTTTATCAGAAGCAGCATCATGATCTCTTTGCCATAAATAAAAATCCAAGGTCAAGTAATTATCTGTTTGTTTCTTTAGTCAAATAATCCTTTGTCACTGTTGAAGTTTTTTCTTTGAATCTTTACAATGTAGTTTTTTTAATAGATTTTTAAATTTTTATATTAATTACAGTTTATTTATTTTGTGTCCCAACTGTAGCCCCCTCCCTGAATCCCTTCTAATCCCGCCCTCCCTCCCTCATCTCCTCCTTGCACCTCTCTAAGTCCACTTATAGGGGATATCCTCTTCCTGTTCCATCTGACCCTAGCTTATCAGGTCTCAGTTTTGAATAAAAAACAACAACAACAAAAAAAAAAAACAAAAAACAAAAACAAAAAAAAAAACTATCTTCTTCTGAACTTGGTTTATCAAATATTCTGAGAATACAGCTGGTACCTATGTTTCCATTGCTTGGCTAATTTGTCAATGGTTAGTTATATGTGTTGGCCACATTACTCTGCTCTGTGCTGACTGTAATGTCTGGTACCCTATTACCCAGCAGATCAAACTAATGATTGCAATTACAGTAGCACATTTCATATAGGATTTATTTAAGGTAATAATATTTAATTATTTAAATATATTTTAATAAGTGCTATTAAATAGCTGACATAATGAAATATTTTAGATATAAAGGTATGTACAAATAAATATCAAGGAACATGTACAATATCAAATAATTTTCTTTAAAGCATAATGCAAGCACAGACTGGGTTATAAATAATCCCTTTTCACTATTAGGCAATGAAAAATTAGTAATTACTTTATAAGGCATTGTGAGCAGCTCAAAACTTCAGGGGCGATATCTGAGAGGTTATCACAAGACATTCTTTTATTTATATACAGAAGGTTATAACATAATATTGTATAATTTGTGGATATCTGATTTGTTTCAAAAGATGGAATAGACTGTGCATATCAGCAGCCCAGGCTTTCCCACCACTACCACCAGCTGTACATGCCTTTGAAGGACTGGTCAGTATGGTATCATCCCATGATCAACGGCTTTCCCTGAGAGTGGGGTAGGCTAACAGTTATGTGTATCCGGTTTTGCCTTCTTCTCATTATGATACATTAAGTAAGAGATTGCTCAGAGCCATTCTCAGTTCTTCTCACATGGTAGACTCTACAGAGAGCCCTGGAGAAGTTTTGCCTTTCTCACTTGCCCTTTGGAACATAAAGTATCTGTTATTAAACAAATGGGATACACACATTTTATAAAACAATACTCTTCCTGTAATAATTTAACAAGGTAGCTATGTCCCTTTTTGGTTTATTTATTTTTATTTTATGTGTGTGGGTGATTTGCAAGTATGCTCATCCTGTATGTGCACTGCCTGAGAAGGTCAGGAAGCAACTTTTCCTGAAAACTGGAATGGCAAAAGACTGTCACCTGCCATTTGAGTTCTGGTAGTCAAATATAGGAAGAACAGCCAGTGCTCTGAATTGCTGAATGATCAAGTCCCCCTTCCCCCACACACACGGATGCATTTTTAATATGAAAGCTGAGGAGGATGCCATATAAATTCCCAACACTCAATATGTCATAGCGAAAAGAAATGAGAATCCTCCGACACTTGCAGCTCCCGCCACACTCACATGAATCCACAAGGACTCTATGGGCATGACAACTCCTCTCAGACATGAACACACGTCTGTCAGCCTCTCAGGGTGTGTACAGGTTGAGTATTTGTCCAGCATCAGAGGAGAAACCGCAGTGGAGATTAGAGCTGGAGTTTTCAGAAATTAAGTGGTAAAAGAAGGGAAGTTGAATAATTTAAGTCAGAGGTAATATTTTATTCGTTGATAAGCTTGTGTCCAACAAAAAAAGTTCATTTTCTCTTTTTGACAACGACTGCCACTGAAGAAGAGGGAGAGCATTGTCTTCAGTCGTGTTCTACATGTTCACTTCATGTGGAAGTAAGCATTCATTTCAGGGAAAGCTCCCTAATTTTTCTACCTGGAGGAGGTCTACATTAATTTATCTCCGTGTTTTGTCATGCCGCTCTATGGAGAACTGTCATCCAATGAATCAGTTGTTTCATATAATTTTTAGCAAAATGTAAGTACAACACTGCTATATAAAACTCCACTTGACTATAGTAACTCCATCTCCCCCCCGGTGAATGAGGGCTGTGTCTCTACCTATTCTCTATGACAATGGGGGGGGGGGTTGGCAATGTATTTAGTGTAAAATGCATTTGTACAGTGGTGCTGTTGTCTCTGAAGTGTTTTTTTAAATATGATCTCTCAGTCCATAAATCTGTGGACTTTTCAATTAAGTAAAATATATAATTAGTTTCACACAATGTTATGGTATTTACCCTCAACAAATAATGTAATGGAATAGCAACATCAATGCTCCTTGTGCAGAGCTGATTGGAGCCCTTTGACTATTTTGTCCTTTAATGAATGTTTGAAACTAAGCCGATTATTTTTCTACAGCATTGCTTTAATTTTTTTATAACCACAAAATTACTTTTTATTAATGAAATTGTCTTTTATTTTGTTCATCTTATATGTTTCTATCTAGCAAAAACTTAATACTGTCATCATTATGTTTAAAAATTTTCAAGTTCGTTACAATTAGTCATACGTGTGTCAAACATATTATTAAATATTTATCTTTTAGTTTCATGTCTTACTTTAATTTCCCCCATAGATATTCATTCACATATAAGTATTTGCCAAGTAAGAGTTCAGTTAGATATTTACAGGTATTCACACACATGAATCCTTGATGAATAAATACTATGATTTCTTTCTAATTTTTCACATATATTATTTACATATATTGTGATATTTGATGTATTTAACATTTACATCAATTCTAGTTGCTTATTCTCATTGTAATTAGCATAATAAATATTTAGAGTTTAACTTTTGAGCATGCCATTTGGAACATGACATTTGTGATATTCAATTCTGTATGTGGGGACAATATCTTCTTCTAAATCATTCTTTTTCACTTTGCAATATTTTCACATGGCAGGTAGTATTTTAATTTCAATGTTACTTTGATGTTTGTTTCAAAATTTCCACCTTTAGTCAACTGATTCATCATTTGAGTAATCCTATTTGAGTAATTTGAGTAATCTTTTTTCTTAATTTATCATACTTCCTAGGTTAAATAAACATGTTTAACCTGAGTGAGGTATCCCAGAAGCAGAAAAACATACATAATTGTGCTATATACCCAATTATAAGTGGATACTAGACTTGTAAGATAGGATAAACATACTAAAATCTGTATACCTGAAAAAGCTAAACAAGAAGGAGGTCCCAGGTAAGATGATCAACCCTCACTTAGAAAGACAAATGGGATGGACATTGGAAGTAAGAAAAAACAAGAAACAGGACAGAAGCCTACCACAAAGGGCCTCTGAAAGACTCTACCTAGCAGTGTATCAAAGCAGATTCTAATATATTCATAACCAAACCTTCGGCATAGTGCAGGGAATCATGAAAGAAGGGGGAATTAGTAAGATCTGGAGAGGACAGGAGCACCACCAGGACCGACCAAATATATCTGGACACAGGGGTCTTCTCTGAGACTGATTCTTCAAACAAGGACCATGCATGGATATAACCTAGAACCTCTACTCAGACATAGCCCTTGGCAGCTTAGCATCCAAGTGGGTTACCCTACTAAAGGGAACAGGGACTGTCTCTGACATGAACTCAGTGGTGGGCTCTTTGACACACACCCCCTGAGGGAGAAGCAGCCTTTCTAGGCCACAAAGGAGGATATTGCAATGAGTCCTGATGAGACCTTATAAGCTAGGGTCAGACGGAAGGGGAGGAGGACCTCCCCTATCAGTAGACTTAGAGAGGGGTAGGGAGGAGATGAGGTAGGGAAGGTAGGATTGGGAGAAAATGAGGAGGGGGATACAGCTGGGACACAAAATAAATAAACTACAATTAATATAAAAAATAAAAATTAAAAAAGATTAGAATTTTTTTCTTCTATTTTGGTCTTCACATGGATTACATACATTATTTCATTTCTGTGACTAAGAGTCATAGTTTTGTAGTTTTCTCTTAAAATGGTAATTGCTCTATGGGTAACATAGTCTTGTTTCAGCAAGGCTGCTGAATCACCTTTTAGAGGACAAGTGCTACTGCTGGCTCCCACTCCCAGGTCTTGCATTACTAAAACTTTTCCCTGATTGTCTTTCTGCTACTCCTCAATTTCCAACCAACCTGCTCCTCCCTTTATGATTGATTGTTGATGTTCTCTGTGTTGTTGCCTCTTCTTGATTACTCCCTGCATCTCAGAGAAGCAGCTTTTAATCCACAATATACTTCATATTTTATTTTCTCCACAAGATACTTCTTGAAGATTTCCTAAACCATGGAAGTAGGCATGTTCCATATTTGATGACACACATTTCTATTAGCTTCTTAATTTTGTCGAATAATAATATTCTCCATTACATCGCTCAAGCCCTTCACGGAACATTGTAGAAGACGGTGCATAGAGATTATAGGGGCTAGATCAGAGAGTTTGTAGAATTTATATCAACATTGATAATCATTCTGTAAGTATGCTCTAAGATTACATTACCTAGTAATTTACTGATATTGTAAGTACAGTATGACTGAATTTATAAGTCCAACTATCCCACTCTATTTCTGATTGCTTTTTCATCCATTAACAGGCATTTTGACGTCTCATTAATTTTTATTCAATGCATTTATTTTTTACATTAGCTTCAAATTATTACATTCAAATACTACATTCAATTATTCAATTGTATTACATTGTATTACTCTACACATTTCTATTTATATTCTCCCTATGCTTATTTTTCTGGATGCATCAACATTCCTTCCATTCTTTGTATGACCTTTGTCACTGACAGTTGCTAAGTATGTACTTATTTTCATATTAACAAATGCTCTGATCAAATGCCATACAGCACATAGAGTTCATTTAAGGATCAAAATTGTATTTACTTACTTAGTCCATAACACACACACACACACACACACACACACACACACACACACACACAAGATCAAAACACAGTGTTATGTATGATATCTATAAAGACATTATACACTATTCCCAGGGCTATGAAAATGGCTTCTTGGGAAAAGTATGTGCCACACAGCATGAGAAGCAGAGTTTGTATATCTAGAACCCATGTAAAATTCTGGCAGGTATGCCAGACAGAGCACTACAGGCTGGCTAGAAAGATTTACGAAAACAGTGTGTTCCAGGTTCAGTGAAAGGCACAGCTCCACAAAAAGAATATGTTTGATGTTAACCATGGACCTCCACATACAAGTATTTAACACCCCACATCTGAGTATCTAGATGCATATTTACATGCTTGCACATCGCACACATATAAAAAAAGTAAAACTAAAAAATAAACATGTAAGTGAAACTTCCACTCTCATTATTTAGGAAGACAGACAAGAATAAATTAACAATCAAATTTCAGTGTATTAGAAAGGGTGGTCTTTCATAGATTTATGTGTTTCAGAAGATTTAGGAACCAAGAAATTCAACATGATTATATGTCAATAAAAGTTGTATTACAATAAATATATGGAAGTTAGTTTTTCATGAGATTTTGAGATAAAACATTCAAAATTCACCAAAAAACAAACCTGAAAGGAGATTATTCACGTTTATAGAAGCAAGTAGGAAGAAGGCAATAGAACTGAGTCTAAGCAGCCCTATAAGGCTCTGGAGGTCATTCACCAGATTCCCTTTTGAACTTCTTAACTAATGAGTTCTCCCTGAGCAAGTACTACTAATATTTTAAAAATACTTTAGATATTACCTTAACATATTTTATGAAGTTTAATTGGTTTATATATTTATTTGTCCTATTCTTAAATATTTTTGTTCCTTCCCATTTATGCTTCTATTGGCTCATTCCTGATTTAATAAACATATTTTTATGTTTACCAACAAGAAAAGTTAGCTATTAACTAATGACTTGGATTATCAAGTCAAGTTCACATCTTCATGCTTGCCCAAATGGATCCTACATTCAGTGGTGCATGAGCTAAACCCAAAGCATGATTACTGCTACATCATCTAGTTTCTATAGCAATTTAGAATGACACATATGTGCTTGCTTGCTCCCAATAAACATGAAGATAACATCAACACCTGTTAGACTAAATAAATATAATTAATATGTGTTTTGGAAAATCTCTTTTGTTGATGAAAGTAATGTAAATATTTGTTCTTTCGTTAGAATCCATAGGAACAGTTGGTTTCACAATGCTCACAATCCTTTTCCAGCCAGGCTTCCAACACTGCCTGCTTGGACTCCTTTGCAACTGCTCCTTCAGAGGTTCTCTAAGCTGTTCTCATATCAAGTGTTAATGGCAGTTTTTATTTGCCTTCTAATAATCCTACTTCCCACTAATCATATCCACGAACATCAATATTTTCTAGTCTTCACACAGTATAAGATAGGTTATTTTTCCACCTGTTTTGCTACATTGCCAACATCATATTTGTCTGAGTCCAAAAGATCACACCTGTGCAACTGGGAAAGCATCCAACACACTCTGCGAGTGCTGAATTGTGTTATCTCTTGGGTATCTCCTTGATGTAGTATCAGTGGAGTCAAGTGTTCCATTGTGTTGGCTTTTCAATCACTTCATACATTTTGTACTCCATGGTACTTTGCTTTCTATAGCTCAAATATTTTTGTGTGTGTGTATTCATTAGTTCCACTAAAAATGATGCATTTTTGAATTTAAGATTTTTCTTCTATGTTTACATTTCTGCCGTTTCAGGGATCATAATGCATGATGTACCAAATTTTGACAAATTTGGTCAAGTTAACTAGTTAATTATAATATAAACGTATAATGTATATAATGCAACACAGAGACTATTCTTTAATAAGGTAGTGAGTATTTTATGTGTGAGAAAATAATATATAATTGCGGAAATTATCTTCACATTGAGAAATGTTAAAAGCCTTTTTGTATTTCCTTCTTGAAAAACATATGGAGCTTAATTACAGATATACCTTAAACATAGTGAAAATGCCTGATTAGCTTAGCTCATTGCAACAGTGATGCAGCATATCTCCCAAGACTACTTAATCTTTTCCAGAATATTGATACAATACTATAACATCTGACATGATGGAACAACATGAATTATGATCTCATGCCCCACAAAGGTTACAGTTAGAAAAAATAATCCAAGAGATATCCTCTCCCAGGTTTCCTCTAGGAATTGTGGGATTTGGCCATAGTTGGTATGTTTTACAATATCACTGTTTGGTTACAATTTTCAGTCTCCAGGGCACTCACATGATTTAGAATACAGACCTTTCCATCTTTCTCTGCTCAACCATCCAATTAATATATCTTACAGTCGTGTTAATCATATAAGACAATTAGACACACTGACCACCAACTATTCTGTTGACTTTGCCTGTTTGTAAATTTGTGCCTGAGTAGTTTTTTCTTTAAGCACACACCTCATGCTGTGTAAAACTGGGTTTCTCATGAAAAATATACTCAACTTGATTTTAAGAAACCCAGTGTCTACTATTATATGAGTAAGATAGCAAACATGGAAGATGAGATTTTTAAAACCACTTGTAAGTTTTATTTTCAAATATAACATTCTGAGAGCGTTATGAACAAAATTTTGCTGTCTTATGTTAAATCCATTTTAATAAATTGGGAACTCACTTCTAGTAATTCTTTTCAAAATATGAATCATTGCCATGAGATATACTCCAAATCATTTCTCTTCCCTAGTTTAACCCACTCTACTGGAGTAGCCCAGATGTATTGCACACCTGTGGCCCTTAAATACTCATAGTTAAAGAGGTGTTTTCTATTGTTACTGACCTTTAAAACTGAGTATGTCCTGTGTCTGTGATAGAAAGAGCATATTAACCAAAGAGGGAACATGATTGTGTGGAGGGTACTTGAAGGCTGCTTGATAAAGAAGGAAATGTACAAAGGCCACCTCATTTTTCAAGAGATAAGGGATGTGTATAGTGTTTGCATAAAACTCTCTGTTGCCTCCTTTCTGATACATAGCTTTTGTGTTTCTGGACATTTGTCTTAGACTTACCCAAGACTAGGCATATCTGACTATAATAGATTTTGTTAATTCATGGTGATATAATAGAAGAAAATAAAGAATAAACTGTTGTGTATTTGAGTAAAAAAATGCATTTAACTTAAAAGAATGACCTCTCTAAGGAATTATTATTATATTCATGAAATTATAATAACTCCTTTCAAAAGCTTATATCTGATTGCTTACTATCAGTTCCTAGAATTTTGAATTTTATAGCTGGCTTATAAAGTATTATTATTATTTTATTTTAATATTTTGAATTTAAATTTTTATATACAAAACACTTTTATCATAACAGTTCTTTCCAACACCCTTCTTACCCAACTTCTAGCTCCTTTTAACAAAAAAATTAAAAAAAAACAAAGAATAAATGACAAAGACATAACTAATTAACTAAAAATCAGCAAGACAGAAAGTGCTGCGTTAATGCAAAATATAAAGCACACAGAGAGGAAACAAAAAGAAACACACAAACAAACAAAAAATATGCGGTCTATTCTTTGTTGAGCAGCAACTTCCTTGTATGGAGCCCATCCTTAGTGTGGTTGATCTACTCAGTGTCAGTTCACTGGAGAAAGCTGTTCTTTTCCTTTCCCGGTAGGCACCAGTTCTAAACAGTGTATTGGGTAGAAGTGGGACTTGGTGTCCGCTTCCCCTCCCCCTGCAGCAATTTTGTCTGGTTTGAGTGTGTAGTGTTCTTTTGTATGCTTTAACAGTCTTTGTGAATTGAGATGTGTATCAGCCCTGTCATATCTAGATAAAGGAATTTCCTTAAAGTCATTCACCATCTCTGGCTATTAAACTCTTGCTGCCTCCTTTTTTGAATCTATTCCTAAGTCAGGAAGGAAAGGGTATAAAAAAAGGAGCACTCATTTAGGGATAAGTGCTCCAAAGTCTACCCATCTCCCACATTGTCCAGTTAAGGGTCTCTATGTTAATTACCATTTAATGAAACAAAAATATTCTCTAATGAAAGCTGAATGATCCTCTACTCTATGGGTACAGCGATACCTCACCACAGATAATTTCATTTCTATTATTCTTTAGTAGAAAAATAGTAGTAGCATTTCCCTAGGACTCACATTCTATGTAGTCTGAAATTCTTTGTCACTTTCTTGGTGTCAATTATAATTCTGTATCCTGGATTGAGCCTTATCCAATCAAAAATATTCAGCTGTCTGAATAGATCAAGAACAAAATCAAACTATCTGTTGCTACAGGAAACACAGCTTTAAAGACAACCACTGCGAGTACTCCAATCAAATAGGACCAAGAATCAAGAAGACATCACTGTTCTAATATCCTACAAAGTAGACTTCACCCTAAAATGTATTCAGAACAGTTAGAGAGGGGACCTTTATTCTAATCAAGTGGATGGCTCATCAAGGAGGCATCACTGTGCTGAAGCCATATACACCAATGCACCCAAATTCATAAAAAAGACAAATGTATTTAAATGCATCAATTAGCATCAACCCATTAACAGTAGGTGATATCAATACTTCACATTCTCTGAACAGTTAATCTGAACAAAAAAGAAAAAAGAGAAATATAAGGATTAATTGACATCATACATTAAATCTACTCACTAGAAGTCTATAGCATATTCTATCCAAATACCAAAGGATACCTAGTCTACTTGGCAACATTTGGCTGCTTTTCCAAAACAGAACATATTCTAAGACATAGAACAAATCTGTAAAATGCAAAAGGATTGAAATTAACTCCATGTATCTTATCTGACCACTTAGTAATAAAATTTTAAAATTATAGCAAACAAACCTCCAGTAAATACACAAACTCATGGGGATTATCGAATTCATTGCTGAATGAATGGTAAATTGTGGTACATCTACACAATGGAATATTATATTACTCAGCAATGAAAAATAAGGAAATCATGAAATTTGCAGGTTAATGGTAGGAACTGGAAAGGATCATCCTGAGTGAGCTGTCCCAGAAGCAGAAAGACACACACGGTATATACTCACTCATATAGACATATAATATAGGATAAACCTACTAAAATCTGTACATCTAAAGAAACTAATCAAGAGGGAGGACCCTGACTAAAATGCTCAATACCCATCCCAAAAGGCAAAGAGGAAGGACATCAGAAGAAAAAGAAAACAAGAAAGAAGTTAGGAACCTGCCACAGAGGGCCTCTAAAAGGCTCTTCCCTACAGACTATCAAAGCAGATGCTGAGACTTATGGCCAACTGTTGGGCAGTGTGCATGGAATCTTATGAAAGAAGTAGGAAATAGTAAGATCTGGAGAGGACAGGAACTCCCTCCACAAGGAGAGTAACAGAACAAGAAAATTTGAACACAGGGGTCTTTCCAGTGTCTCATACCCCAACCAAGTACCATGCATGGAGATAATCTAGAACCCCTACACAGATGTAGCCCATGGCAGTTCAGTGTCCATGTGGCTTCCATAGTAATGTGAAGAAGGACTGCCTCTGACATGAACTGATTGGCTTGCTTTTTGATTACCTCCCTCTGAGGGGGGAGCAGCCTTTCCAGGACACAGATGATGACAGTGCAGCCACTCCTGATGAGGTCTGATAGACTAAGATCAGAAGGAAGGAGAGGAGGACCTCCCCTATCAGTGGACTTGGGAAAGGGCAGGCTTGAAGAAGGGGGGAGGAAAAGTGGGGTTGGGAGGGGAGGAGGGAGGGGTTTATGGGGGGATACAAAGTGAATAAAGTGTAATTAATAAAAGTTAAAAAAGAATGAAAATTTGTCCTGGAACTTAACGAAATTAAAAACACAATACAACAAAACTTCTGGAAATATTGAAAGCAGTCTAACAGGGGAAATACAAACTCTAAAAGTGAATATATTAAAAAGCTAAAAGAACATAGATAAATGATATATTGATGAAACTCAAAAATTTGGAAGAAAAAGGACAAACCAAATCTAAATTCAGTTGATGGCAATAAATAATAAAAATCAGAGCAGAAATTAGTGAAATAGAATTGAATAAAACAATACAGTGAGTCAATGTATCCAAGAGCTGGTTTTAGAATGATTTGCACTGTTGTTCTCCTTGTGGAGTTCCTGTCCCCTCCAGGTCTTGCTATCTCCTTCTTCTTCCATAAAGTTTCTGGTACTCTGCTCAAAGTTTGGTTATGAGTCTTAGTATCTCCTTCAATACCCTGGTAGGTAGAGTCTTTCAGAGGTCCTCTGTGGAAGGGTCCTGTCCTTTCACTTCTCCTACTTCCCATGTCTATCCTGTTTGCCCTCCTTAATGAGAATTAAGCATCTTCCCTAGGGTCCTTCTTGTTGTTTAGCTTCTTAAGGACTATAGATTTTAGTATTTTTATCCTATACTGTATGGATAATTTCTACTTATTAGTGATTATATACCAACTGTGTCTTTCTGCTGTTATTTGCCTTTGGCCCTCATGAATATTTGAAAGATAAGTTTCAAAACTTCTGTTTGTGTTTGATGTATTAAGTCAGTAACCTGACCAAATCATAAAAAAATGGTCAGAATTATTTGTTATCTTGGCTTTTAGGAGTGCACTTCTATTTGTTTGGAAAAAAAAAACAGTTATGAATCTTTAGTTATCAAGTTGAAATGCTAATATCAATAGTTTATATTAAGTTTAAATAAGGAGTTAAGATGTAATTTTTTAATTGATCTGCAAAATAGAGTGTGGAATTCTGCTTGGAATCTTTGAAAGGTGATTGAATCTGTATTAATAAACTCATAGTATAATTAATGTAGGTTTGTAAAAAAAAATGAAAAGATTTGCAATCACTTGGATCAAGTAACCAAAGGAAACATATAGGGTACCCAAAATAACAAAATCAGACTTTTATACTTTGAAAGCTTGTATTGAAATAAGTTGAAAACCTAAAAGAAATAGATGAATTTCTCAATTTAGCCTAACATCAAAAATTAAACCAATAAGAAGTCAACATCCTAAATAATCTCATGGCAAGTAAAGATATTTAAATGGTAATACAAGTTTGCAATCTAAAAAAGTTCTAGGATCAGGTAGATTCATGTTGGAATTCTATCATACTTTAAAGGAATCTATCCAATCCTTCTCAAACTAATAATAATAATAATAATAATAATAAAAGAAACAGAAGGAACACTCCTAAATTCCTTCTGTGAAGCCAGTATAACTCTAAAATGAAAACCAGAAGACCAAATGTATCTGGGCACAGGGTCTTTTCTGAAACTGACATTTAACCAAGGACCATGTATGGATATAACCTAGAACCTCTGCTCAGATGTAGCCTGTGGTAGCTCAGTAACCAATTGGTTTCCCAAAGTGAGGGGAACAAGGACTATTTCTAAC
>REGO01000078.1:1355477-1411143 GCA_010120015.1 Rhombomys opimus
CACTCTCAGCTGCTCCATCATAGTATCAAATTCTTCAGTCCAATTACCTAAAATATAGCTAGACAATTGTTTAGACAGATTTGCAGCATGGGAAAAATTCTCATATTGTATGCTAGTGACACAAAAGGACTTGTTATCTCTGTAATAGTCATGCAATTATTACACTTGTGTGTTTGCCATGTCTAATCTAATTACTTCTTACGTAATTGCTAAAAATCAGTTTTAGTAATGTTGAAATATACTCACCAGAAGAGGCTTTAGTAGCAAGAGAGTAATAGCACATAAAGGTTATTCCTAAAAGTTCTTAAATTTTACTGTTATTAAACATATCGATGTATGTATAGTATCTATGTATGTATCTATGTATAGTATGTAGGTATGTATAGTATATCCAAATATGTGTATAGGTACAGTATTGAGATATATATATATTAACCTCAGAATCTGGAACTTGGTATTTCATTGCTAACAAACTCTGGGATATGCCTGCTTCTGTTAGCCCACAATGCTTTAGTTACAGATATCTGAATTTTCAAGTGGTTGATGGTGATCTGAACTTAGACCTCCATGATTACACAGCCTAGACTGATGCACTAAGCCATTTCTTCAGCCCGAAGCATATATGCTTAAATACTAAGAAACACCTGCTTCAATGGACTCATTTTTTTTCTAATCTATTGTGTTTTATAACACAGTGTCCTCTAAGACTTTCTTATCCATAGTATATGTTCTACTTAATAGTATAAGAAAGTGTCATCTGTCCTATAACAATATCATGGTGGGTGCTTCTCAGACTTTAAGGCTTCTGGATGAGGCTCTTCTACTGTTCACAGACCTTGAACTTACACCATGTTCATCACCTCTCTTGACAAATGGAAAGTTTTCATGGCAACTCTATTTCCTATCAAATAAAACATCAAATTTCTACCCAGATAGCTTCAATTTGTAGGTTTAGTTGTAGTCCTATACCCAAGGTAAATTTAGATGTATTAATCTGCAGTGTCTCATGGCATACCTTGCTATTTAGAGCTATAATGACGTATAATCACCGGATATTGCAGACCAAAAAATATAGCCATTGTTTGAGTTCAGGTTCTACTGTTTTTCTTATGAAAGACAATGACCTAAAGGGCATTAAGCACAACTTTATAACTTTTAATACTATTCTGCGTGATCTCAATTAACTCATCAAGTATGTCTAAATGAGCAACTTTCAGATACTGTAGCTTGCATAAGTATCATCTAAGTATTTTTTTTCATACTGACATCACCTCTCAGACATTTTGCAAAACAAGCACATTGTTTATTAGAATAACCATAAGCAATGGCATATAGCCAAGTGTTCAGATCCATTCATTTGCAATCAATTATTGCGATATGACAACACACCAAGAATGTTTCTGAGCCAGTTTTAATAAGAAGAGTTTTATTGGTACAAGTCTGAGGAAGAGAGGAAATCTTTCACATCTCTATTTGTAATAGAGTAGTGCCATAGTTATATAATTTTAGAAAAAGAGAATCATTATTTTCTAATAATTATAATTGTTATTTTGAGTAACAAATGCACATACACTGAATTTACTGTACATTCCGCAGTCTGAAGTGAAATAAAGTCAAAGTCATGTAGATAAGATTATAGAGTGTACAGTAAATGAAAAAAAAAAAACATAACAGGACCCCGACTTGTAGGACTGTCATTGTAACTGATTAGCACCAGAATGCCATTACTGTTAGGACCGAAAACCTCTTTTTTTCAACCTAAATAATTGGACTGAATATTTTGTATCTTTTGATAAGACTAACTGAGAGAACTAAAATCCTACCTGTCTGTGTGGCGCAACTGCAGCCACAAAGATGCAAAACTGTTGTCGTTAAAATCATATTGAGCATCAGTGAAAGGATGGTGGCAGAAGCTTGTGTTTGTATTATTTAAACACCTGGGTTCCTGATACAAAGAAAGTTCATACTTAGCTTTGGGGTGCACTTTTATCTTTGGAATGCTTTATGTCCAGATACAGTGATGTGTTTTTCTATTGTAGAAAAAGCAGATGGCTCTCACTGTGCTACACCTAAGAGATCAACAACTTGATGACCAGAGTAATATAAACTATGTTCTCTGTCCAGGTGTGAGGAGCAGGACCCGGGCTGTACATGACTTCAACCCTGCATTTGAAGCGGGAGTCTGAGAGCATGCTCTTTTCTTGATGCAAAAGGACGTGAAAAAGAGTGAGCTCATGACCCCAGACCCCTCCAAAGAGTTCACAAGGGTTTGTTCTTTGGTTAGTGCTTGGGGCAACCACTTACTTGCAAGGCCTTTGTGGCTTTCAACTTTGGTGCAACAGTAAAAGCTTGACCCCTTTCCTACAGTGAGTTAACTCCTCTTTGCTGCAAAGCACTTAGGACTAGAGATATTTCTGCACTTGTCCAAATCTCTGGCTAGGAAACTTTGAATTCTACCATAATTTCTTCACTGTGATTTTCTTCAATAGCCAGTGCTGGAGGTTTTCAGAAATCCTCTTACACAAATAACATAATTTTCCCTGTTAAACATTTGGTTCGTTTTGAGAGAGTTCCTTAGAGGCAAATCAGAAAAGTAAATCATATTCAAAAGGTTTGGTTGTTAAAAAGTGTAAAATAGGGGGCTGTGTCAAGTTAGATTTGAATGGACCTCAGGCACAAATCAGAGTTCCCTCTTGGTATAAAAGACTGTAAAATTTGCCTTCTACTTTTAAGATCTCCTACTGCATACAGGACTTCTTTACCAAGTGCCCCAGGGTGATCTAGTTAAGTATGGGAGCCTCTGTCTCAGAAGTGTCTGTGATTATGTAAAGGAAGGCGTGTCACTTCAGGACTTTGCTTAGCTCAGTTCATACTTGTGCTCAAAGAATGCTCTGCATTCATCGCCCCGCAGAAGAGCACTGAAACAGCTTTCAACAAACCTGCGTTTTAGATCCTTTTATGAAAAGTTGCTTGGCATCATTCTGCTTAGGAGCTACAATAAATCTGGCATGCCCCTGCATAAGAGGAATTATCAGTGATACACATTCCAAGAGAGTGGTGAGTCTCTCCGTGCAGTTGTGCAGTTCAGCGACATCACAGCGCCACTGCCTGAGTGAGGCCCTGGTCCAATCTCAGTCCTAGAATTAATAGCGGATATATTTTTGCTTTTCTTCAATTTCTGTTTTTTTTTTTCTTAATGTGTATGGATATGTAGCCTCTATTAATATCAGCAATCTGATTAGAATTGAAAATTTGACTCTGCTTTTGCTAATGAAAATTTTAGTTTTTAATGTCTGATTAGAGAATGATTTCAGAAATTAAGGTTAACCATGCTTTAAATAAAAACTAGCTAGTAGCCTTATTTCATTATGGCCTTAATAATGAAAAATGCATCTTAATGCCTTTCCCTGGGATCTGGAAAGGATCATCCTGAGTGAGCTATCCTAGAAGCAGAAAGACCAACATGGTATATACTCACTCATATAGACATATAATCTAGGATAAACCTACTAAAATCTGTACACCTAAAGAAACTAATCAAGAGGGAAGACTCTGGCTAAAATGTTCAATCCCCACTCCGAAAGGCAAAGAGGATGGACACCAGAAGAAGAAGAAAACAGGAAGCAAGTTGGGAGTCTCCCACAGAGGGCCTCTGAAAGGCTCTGCCCTGCAGACTATCAAAGCAGATGTTGAGACTTATGGCCAAACTTTGGGCAGAATGCAGGGAATCTTATTAAAGTAGTGGGAAATAATAATAAGATCTGTAGAGGACAGGAGGTCCACAAGGAGAGCAACAGAACCAAAAAACTTGAGCACAGGGGTCTTTCCTGAGACTCATACTCCAACCAAGTACCATGCATGGAGATAACCTAGAACCCCTGCACAGATGTAGCCCATGGCAGTTCAGTGTCCAAATGGTTACCATAGTAATGGGAACAGCGACTGTCTCTGACATGAACTGATTGGCCTGCTCTTTGAGCACCTCCTCCTGAGGGGGGAGCAGCCTTACCAGGCCACAGAGGAAGACAACGCACTCCTGATGAGACCTAACAGACTAGGATCAGAAGGAAGAAAAAGAAACCCTCCCCTATCAGTGGACTTGGGGAAGGGAGTATGTGGAGAAGGGGAAGGAAGAGAAGGATTGGGAGGGGAGGAGGGAGAGAACTAGAGGGGGGATACAAAGTTAATAAAGTATAATTAAAAATAAAAATAAAAAGAATGTGTAATATATAGAAATTCAGAAATGCTGAATTTGCCAACTAACAAACTTGAAGAAATCTCTTTTCTTTGCTATCCTTGAGATCTAGGAGTTTGATAAGTCTCTTAATGGAGTCTTAAAGATCAACTGTGTGACAATGACATAAAATATTATACCTAATATGTACAGACAAATACACAGATGTCCTTTTCAGACACAGTGAATTCATTTGAATGACTGTCTTTCTTTACAAAACATACAATTGTAAGACAAGACAACTATTTCTATCAGGAACAGGAAAGAATGGCCATACCCAGGCAAAGAGAAGAGCAAGAAGCAGAGTGAACAGACTGATTAAACTCATTCACTCACTCACTCGGAAACTGAGAGAAGGGGAGGGCGAACACACATGCAGCTTCGGAAGCAGACTCATCACTGTTCATGACCTCTTCCTCCTGCACACTTAAAATAGATTTCTGCTGAATTGCTTCAGCCAGCACCTGTGAAAATGAGACCCTCCACCCCCCAGACCAGCAATAGCCTCACCGAGAACTTGGTTAACATGCAAGATTTGCAGGTCTAGCGTAGATCCACTGCATCAAAAATCTTTGAGCATAGGGTCCAGGCATTCTGTATTTTAATGAACATTCCATGTGGTGATGACTCAGTCTCAGGTTAATACTATTAAACTTTCTGAATAGATTTCTTAATCTATTAAAACAGAAATAGGAACAAAATTCTTAGTACAGTTATAGTTAATACAGAGAACACATATGTATTGCCTAGACATGTTAATCACTCAGCCATGGGAATGATAGTATTGTCCTTCCAGATTTATCTTGGATGCCATCCAGTTCTTTATGTAGTCTTTCTTCTCCATACAGACATCACCTCTACTCATGTTTGAAAACTAAATAGCCTTGAATTCCAATTTCAGACTTACTATGATCCATGCCTATATCTTTACTATATCACAGTATATTCTTGTGGCTAGAAGACAGATTGTTCACTTTGAATTTCTTAGTACAAGCTTTGCCTTCCTGGCCAAGAATATGCATTGATCCCATCAGTTTACTGTCAGCTTTCAAATAAAAATCTATTGACATAAAACCTAGTCCTCAAAACCAGGCCATTATTAATATTATTATAATGAATTTTTAAATATTGTCTTAATAGTAGGTATTCACAAAGCATTTGCTGAATTTCTTTCGACATAAGATGAATTTCTATTTTTTCTAAATTAGATATGTGCATCGATAATTTTATGCATGTTTATAATGTATTCTATTGATAATATTTCTTCTTCTCTCTGCTCCCTATTACCCATGCCATCACTCCCTCTTCCTCACAATCCTATTATCCAAAATTATATCTCTTTGTTTTCTATTGTGACCCTCTGTATTTAACCTAGAACTTCTGTGACCATGGGTTTATAACTTAATACATTGGAGCCTGATCGGATCACTTGTGGTATACAACTGAAGGCAATGCATCCATCAATACTCATTCTTAATTGGGTATGGTTAGAGCCATGTGAGTCTTTCCTAATCTATGATCAGCCATTGATAGCTCCATTCTTGTGCAGTCCCAGGGAAGGACCTCTTGGCTGCTATAAAATCATGTTTACAATGGCAATATTATATTCATAGATGAATTTTTGTGAAATTAGTGCACTTGTTCTCTCTCTCTCTCTTTTTTTTTGGTCTGAACTATTTTATTTTACTTTTATTAATTACAGTTTATTCACTTTGTATCCCCCCTACTCCCTCCCTACTCCCCTCCCAATCCCACCCTTCCTCTTCTCCACCCATGTCCCTCTCTCAGTCCACTGATAAGGAAGGTCCTGCTCCCCTTCCCTCTGATCCTAGTCTATCAGGTCTTATCAAGAGTGGCTGCAGTCTTGTTTATCTTCTTTACATGTATAGATTTCATTATGTTTATCATATCTAATAGGACTATATGAGTGAGTATATACCATGTGTGTCTTTCTCCTTCTGGGATAACTCACTCAGAATGATCTTTTCTAGATCCCACCATTTGCCTGCAAATTTCATGATTTCCTCCTTTTTGATTGCTGAGTAGTATTCCATTGTGTAAAAATACCACAATTTCTACATCCATTCCTCCGCTGAGGGACATCTGGGTTGTTTCCAGGTTCTGGCTATTACAAATAAAGCTGCTACAAACATGGTTGAACAAATGTCCTTGTTGTGTACAAGAGGACCCGGGGTAAGATGATCAATCCTCACTTAGAAAGACAAATGGGAGGTGCATTGGACATAGGAGAAAACAAGCAACAGGACAGGAGCCTACTGCAGAGGGCCCCTGAAAGATTCTACCTAGTAGTGTATCAATGCAAATACTAAAACTCATAGCCAAACCTTCGGCAGAGTGCAGGGAATCATATGAAAGAATGGGGAGATAATATGATGAGGAAAGGATAGGCGCTCCAAAAGGTCCAAATATATCTGGGCACAGGGGTCTTTTCTGAGACTGACACTCCACCAAGGACCATGTATGGATATAACCTAGAACCTCTGCTCGGATGAAGCCCATGGTAGCTCAGTAACCAATTGGTTTCCCATAGAAAGGGGAACATGGACTATTTCTGACAGGAACTCAATGGCAGGCTCTTTGACCTCCCTCCCACAAGGGAGGAACAGTTCTGCTAGGCCACAGAGGAGGACTTTGCAGCCAGTCTGGAAGATACCTAATAAAACAGGGTCAGATGAAAAGGGAGGAAGTCTTTCCCAATCAGTAGACTTCGAAAGGGGCAGGGAGGAGATGAGGGAGGGAGGGAGGGTTTGGGAGAGAATGAGGGAGCAGGATACAGCTAGGATACAGAGTTAATAAAATGTAACTAATAATAAAAAAAAAAGAAAAAAAAGAGTGGCTGCATTGTCTTTTTCTGGACTGGACTTACACATGTATAACTGATAGGCAGTTTGATCTTCATGTGTGTCTCCTAGTAAGTTGAGCTGGGTGCTGTCTATGGCATGGATTCTCTTTCCTGATTTCAATCACTTTGTAGGGCTGCCTTGCCTGGCCACAGTGAATGAGGAGGAACTCAGTCCTGAAGTGACTTGATGTGCTGTGGTGGGCTCATGAGGCACCCCCTATTCTGTGAACAGGGGCAGGGGGATAGGGTGAAGAGGGTGGGAGGGAAGTACTGGGAGGAGAGGGTGAAGGAGGCTCTTATTGGGACGTAAAGTAAATATATAAATTAAAAATATAATTTTATAAAAGAGATTCAAGAAAATCACATAATACCACAAAAAAACAACAAACCAAAGGCCATGTTATAGCTTGACAATTAAATTTTGAATCCTTTTTCTATTTGCCCCTCCAATTTTACATTGTTTCATGAAGTTCTCTGAGCCTCACAGAGGGAATGGATAAATATACTGTTTGGGGTTGTGCACTCAATTGTCTCTTATTTTTATGTTTTATGTAGCTTGCAATCGGCATTCCCCCCCCCCCCAAAAAAAAAACTTCTCTTATTAAGGATCCATGTATTATTTTTCTATAGGTATAAATGTCAATATTGACAATGCAGTTTGGTTCCATGCAGTTTATCTAAAGAAGAGTAGTAATTTGTAGTCTCTGGCATATGATCTCCTAAGCAATGGTTTATTGTTTGTTTTTATTGTGTTATGTTGTTATTTTAACTGGGTTTGTATAATTTGACAAGCATTCATTCTTTTGGAGTGGCCTGTAGTATTATCCGAGAGAAAATGGTTACCTCCTAACAGTCATGCAATATGTCCACACATCTTGCTTGGCAGGTTGGTATTTCAGTTCATAAGTTTCACAGTGGGAAATGATGATAAATGCTGTTTCTTTCTCCAGTAATACCCAGCACTATGAAAGGTATCTAAAAAGGAAAAGGGATCTAGATCAATCCCTGATTGAGTTTTCTATATATTGCAACTAAGCTGTTATTTTCTAAATTGGTTCTTATCGTCTAGTTCTGATGGGCAATAAATAAGAGTGGCAAGAGCCTAATAGTATTCGAGATCATTGGCAGACAACTTACAATAAGGTAACCTCACATATGGATCTAGAATTTCTGTTTAATAAACAGTGGCTTCTAGGAGTTGCACTATCTACTCTCCTATCCTCCTTCTTATTTTTTTCTTTGAAAAATATTTTGCTTATTGTGTTATATCAGTACACACACGTGTCATGTGCACATGTACTTGTGTGCCAAGGCATGT
Source organism: Rhombomys opimus (assembly GCA_010120015.1). Classification (NCBI taxonomy): domain Eukaryota; kingdom Metazoa; phylum Chordata; class Mammalia; order Rodentia; family Muridae; genus Rhombomys; species Rhombomys opimus. Next base: position 1,363,893 of record REGO01000078.1, read on the forward strand.
ATGTGGAAATCAGAGGATAAATTGCAGGAAGAAACTTCAAGATAAATCCCAGTTTGGTCAAACTCCGGTTGTCAGGCTTGGTTATGGATGTCTTTACCAGCAATCTTGTGGGTCATGTTTTTGAGTTATCAATTTTAACTGACTTAAAAAGTGGTAGCTCTCCATTTGACATTTCCATAGGTCTTCAACTTTGGTTAACTCTCCCTTAACACCATTCTTTTCCGTTCTCCAAACCCTAGCACTACTTAAACCATTTGGGGTGAGGGACATGTCTTAAGTAGGGGCTAGTAGAGCATAAGGACATGGAAGTAGAGAGTGGGTTCTTAAAGCTCTCCACTGTATGAGTTTTAAGACAAGTGGAATATGTATCAAATACCAAACCATCTGTGAACTACATTTCTTCCTAAGACCTAAACATGGGAATATTATACTGATCGCTGCCCTCTGAATTCCTGGGAGGGATTAGCTATCCTCCTACTCAGTCCGAGATTAATGAGCTGATCATAACGAAGGGAGTGTTCTTGAGTTCCAAGAATGTGTGCACATGTATACTAGCAGCTGCTGTTGGTAAGCTTGATAAGTCTGATCTGTGTGGGGCTTCGAGGAAAAACCTTGGATTGTGCTCATGATTATACTGGACAGGAGAGAACATGACTGAAAGATGTCTCCTAGGCATCAAGGAGTATATGTCTTGTTTACCCAGATGACACTTTAACAGCGATGCGTTCTTCAGAGCACTTCGCAGGCTGCTTTAAACAGAAATTGATACAGCATAGCTGTAACTCAGAAGGCAGTGTGGGCATGGTCCAAGGAGTCTTTCCATTGACTACATTGAATAAATGGATTTTTTTCTTGCTATCTTTCATATAACTTTTGTGAGGCTGATTTTGAACCACACTTGTAGCTTGTCATATTACTTTTTTATCAATATCATTGGTCATTACTACAAAGATAGGGACTCAACACAATTTTATTATCTATCACTCTTCATGCAAGAAGCCATATGTGTCTTACCAGGTAACAATTAATTTGTCAGCATGGCTCACATTTATATGGAAGCTCTGTCTACAGTGTCTTTATGTTTTGCTCAAAACATGTTTTGTTGTGATTATAGGAATGAAGGCACAGTTTCTTGGTGGGTGGGTGTTAAGGCTCATTGTCAGTTTCTAATGGACACATGCATTTTTTAATGTTCAATCCCTTTCACCAGTTTAAAAAGCCAGTGAAAGCATACTGATATCTTCTCAAGCTGCATCCCGCTGGCTGACCTTTCTATTCCCTCATGCACTTATAAGGACCTACGGAAGTACACAGGAACTTCTGTGACAACCCCAGAGAGACTTACTTTTAAAGATGTATTTTACCTATTTTTGTGTGTATGCATGTATAGGGGGTGTGCATAAAAGGGTGTCAGATCTCCTAGATCTATAGCAACTGGCAGTTGTGAGCTACCTGGTATCGGTGTTAAGAACCTAACTCAGATCCACTGCGAGAGCAATTGCTCTTAAACTCAGAGCCATCTCTCCAGCCCCAGATGTAAGGGTTTTAAAGTTGAAAGATTAGCAAATGATGTCATCTTGAAAGCACATTAGAATTTAATGTTACATAACCACAGATGTAAAACAAGTAGTTAAAGATAATGGGAGAGAGCAAATTCTGCCCAGCAATAGTCTAAGAAACCATTCTGAGGATTTTACCACTATGGTTAATAATGTCTCATTGACAGTTTAATTCTACTGTAAGACATTTATACATTTCTGCAATTTTGTTTAAAATAAGATGAAGTATTAATTTAAGAGCAATAGAAAAAGAATAGAAGAGATAAGATGAGAAGGGAAGGGAACAGAAGAGGAGGAACAGGAAATTGAAAGAGCAGAGGGAAGAGGAGAAGGGAATTATTGAATAGTTGAAAGAAGAGGTAAAATATTGAAGGAGGAAAGGAAACATAGGTAAATTCGTGTATCAATTATTATTTGCTTTGAGGTGGTGTAAAACCAGATTCAGTCAAGAACTAAGGTTTGTGTGTGATAAGCATTCTGAGCAGTGATATCACAATAGACAAGTCTGTGATCACAAGAAAAATGTAACCTCATTGCAGTATCTGCTATGCTTCTCAGAGCATCACTGTTGATAAGGCAGGCAGAAGATATCATTACCATTGCAACAAAACAAAACACCACACAGTCTGAGCACCATCTCCAAGTGAGTTTTGTTCTGTTCTATTCTCATACTTGTTTGTTTGTTTGTTTGTTTTGAGACCAGATCTCACACTATTCCAAAGTGATCTGAATCTCCTCACAATATATCATGGTAGATAAGAACAATTTGCATCATGGTGACCAGGAAGTAAAGCAAAGGGCACATAGGAAGGAGCAAACTCTGCCCCAGGAAGACATAACCGCATGACATACTTCTACCAGACCCACCTACATAACACAACCAACTGCAGACAAGCATCTAATGTGCAGGCCTATTGAGGACATTTCAAATTCAAGCCCTGACACCCTTTTTCTTCCCCGTAGTGCACTCTTTGTTCTGTGATCTATTCACTATGAGCCTAGTCAATTATGCTCTCCCGGCTTGTGCAACCACTTTGAGGACATGTTTTAATCCTTTATTATATCTAGTTTTTAGGATATTTCAGAAGTTTTTATACTTCTAGCAATGTAGATTGAATGAGTCAGACATGAGTGGTAAAATATAAATGTATCAAACAACTGTTTCATGCACACACTTCAGTTTGCCCATTGTATGGCCTTTGAAAAGAGGTACAATAACACACAATATTCTATACATAGGTCCATAATAAACACTTATTTCAGAACTAACTTTCATTCCTTAATTAACCAATAGTCTTGCCTTTTTTTTTCAAATTTAGCACAAGGATAAAATATTTCAAATAATAATCTCATCTTTCTTTTGCTCCAGAGGATTGTTGCCTCATTCTAATATACAATAGTCTGAATTTTCTTTCATCTTTTTTGTGCACTTGCTTTTCCTGTCATTCCCCGATAAATTTTGAATAAAGGTTGTTATCTTTATTTCAGTCTTGTCTGTTTTGAGTTCAGTGAAATATTTCAGTCACATAAACTCGGAGGCTAACCTATTAGTCTTCATGATTTTATAATTAAAAAATATGTATCATCTTCCAGCAGGGCAAACAACAGGGAAGTCTTTCTGGTGCAGGCTCGCTTGTGTGGCTGCCTGAAGCCACATTAATGTCTGTAGCCACGTCCACACCAAAGGCCTTGTTGATGTCTGTGGTCTGTGCCTCAGCCAAAGGCCATGTTGATGTCCATGATGTATATTGCCACTGGAGACCATGCTGAGGTCCTTGGTCTGTGTTGCTACCAGATGCCATGTGAATAACTGGTTTGTGCTGTCCCCAGAAGCCATGTAGAAGCCCATGATATGTAAAGGACAAGGAAACATCTTTTCCAATGGTTCCAATGACTGTGCCCTCACAGTTGAGAATGAGAGACATAGAAGAATTCTGTGACACCATACACAGACACAACACATAGACACATGACACACTTAAACACCCAGATACATGCACACATACAAAAAGAAAGAAATAAAAAGAAACAGGAAGTCTAGACAGGAAGCCACTGAAGAGAATTAACAATTGTGACATGTATGCTGAGGTGCAGCTCCTCACAGATGATGATTTCTGGCGTGGGTGGGGCTAATGAAGTATTCAATTATCTTTTTAAGGTGTTGACCATTGAGAGTTCGGCCATGATCTAGGAGTATACAGATAACATCAATTGGACTTAGTGTAATTTTTCTCTTATTTTTTTGTGGGGGGAAGTCACAATGGAAGGATTGGGCCTGGAAGGACTGGGAAATGAGTGTGATCAGAGTATAATATGTGAAATTCACAAACATTCAGTAAAAATATTATATTGGAAAAGTGTACTAGATGAAGAAAATTTGAAAAAAAAACCCATGAAATATGGAAATAAACAAAAAAGCTGTATTTTCACCACCAAGATATAATTATTGGAAAAAGTTTAGGTGCGCTCATCCTTAAAACAAAGCTGACATTAAAGATGTTTTGTCACCCTGCCTCTTTCATATTCCAATTATGGCATGACTATTTTCAATATTATTAAATTCTCTTTCATGATAGTAATGTTCTAACTGTAAGGTTACTTTATTTTGGTGTTTATTGGTCTCTTATCTTTTAGTGTTTTACAGGATTTATTAAAAGAATTTTTTCATGGACTATTCCATGAAATAGTCACAAAATGAATATACTTGTTTTGATATCCTCACCAATATGATTGTTAGGATATTACAATATTCACACTCTAGATAAAGAAGTCTTCCCCAAAGCATTTAAGTTCATGATCATACAGCCAACATGTTGCTGAAAAAAAAAAAGATATTTTCTTTCTCTTAAAAAAAATATTTTAAAAGTCAGGCACAGTGGTACAAGTCTGTAATCATAGTACTTATGGATGTAGAGAGAATTGGATCTCTGTGAGTTCGAAGCCAGCCTGGAATAGAGGGAGAACAGAACGGCCAAGGCTACACAGAAAAACAGTTTTGGGGGTAAAAACAAAAAACAAACAACAAAACAATTTTCAAATCTTACCTTCATTGGTCTCTCAATTTCAATGTTTCTTTCAGCCTAGTCCAATAATGTATTTACATTAAAATGACTGTTAATGATTGAATGACACAGTAATTATCAAGTCAGCTCCATTTTTTTCAAGATCTGCCAAATTTGGTGATAACTTCTTTCCTTGGATAGATAATCTTTGAATCTTGCAATTAGAATTACAATTGTGGATAGTGACTTCATGTAAATTTTTCAAAAAATATTTATGTCTACAAGGTTGCCTTTATATATGCATGTGTGTGAGTTTATCTTAGTCATTGTTCCATTGCTGGGAAGAGCATATTTAGAAATGGAACCAAGATTTCAAAAATCTTTCTCTAGAAATTGGGCAAAATTTACTTATATCAACAATATTGGCATCTGCATTTTTGTTCTAATGTAGAGTTCTTTCATAGATTAGGCAAGTAAGCCTGAAGCCAGCATTTCCAGTGTTTGCTTTGGGAAGCTTAGTAGAAGCAGTCAGTGTGAAGAAGGTGCTTATAGCTTGTTTGCTACATCCTCTTGAAGAGAACTGAAGAAATGGCACAGTGGCCTTTGGCTTCTTTGTTCCATAGATAGAAACTTGGGTATGTAAAATCTTAGTACTCATCCTTTTTCTAAATCAAAAAGTAACACATAGCTGCCTGATTTTTCCTCCGTGACAACTCCATTAATGAGCCAATTGTGGATAGTGACTTCATGTAAATTTTTCAAAAAAATATTTATGTCTACAAGGTTGCCTTTATATATGCATGTGTGTGAGTTTATCTTAGTCATTGTTCCATTGCTGGGAAGAGACATCATGACCAAGGAAACTGTTATAAGAGAAAACATTTAATGGGGGCTTGCTAACATTTTCAGAAGTTTGGTTCAAACCAAACTGTGGAGGAGGCCATGACAGGAGTAGGCAGGTGCTAGAGCAGTAAATGAGAGCTGGGTCTCAATATTTAGGCAGAGAGAGAGGGAGACTGGGGCTGCCATGATTTTTAGAACCTTAAGACCCACAACATACTTCCTCCAAGAAGGCTGCACATTGCAATCCTTTTAATTCTTGCAAGTAGTTCTAATCTCTGGTGACTAATCATTTGCTATATGAGGTTATGGGGCCATTCTTAGGTAACTATATAGGCCCGAAGAAGTTTTCAGAGTCCCTGGAATTGGAAATATATGAGACTATAAATCACCCAGTGTTGGTGCTGAGATAGAACCTGGGTCCTTTGTAAGAGTAGTAGTGTTTTAGCTCCTTAGGAATCTCCCCAGATCCGTTAAATGTGATTCCTTAAAAAAATTTCATCTGAAGGGTGTCAGGGTTGTTTTGATTTGCATTTCCCTAATGGCTAATGACTTTGAACATTTCTTTAAGTGTTTCTTTGCCATTCTATATTCCTCTACAGAGAGTTCTCTGTTTACCTCTGTTCTCCATTTTTTAATTGGATTATTTGATTTGCTGCTTTTCAGCTTCTTTAGTTCTTTATATGTACTGGATATTAACCCTCTGTCAGATAAAGGGTTGGTGAAGATTCTTTCCCAATCTGTAGGCAGTCGCTTTGTTTTGATGACGGTGTCCTTTGCTTTACAGAAGCTTTTCAGTTTCATGAGGTCCCATTTATTGATTGTTGCTCTTAGAGCCTGTGCTGTTGGTGTTCTGTTCAGGAAGTTGTCTCCTGTGCCAATGAGTTCAAGGGTACACCCCAACTTTTCTTCTAACCGATTAAATGTGTCTGGTTTTATGTTGAGGTCTTTGGTCCACTTGGACTTTAGTTTTGTGAAGGGTGATAAGTATGGATCTATTTGCATTTTTCTACATGTAGACATCCAGTTAGACCAGCACCATTTGTTGAAGATGCTATCTTTTTTCCATTGTATGGTTTTAGCATCTTTGTCAAAGATCAGGTGTCCATAAGTGTGTGGCTTTATTTCTGGGTCTTCTGTTTGGTTCCATTGATCCACCATTCTATTTCTATGCCAGTACCATGCAGTTTTTATAACTGTTGTTCTATAGTACAGCTTAAGATCAGGGATGGAGATACCTCCAGAAGATCTTTTATTGTAGAAGATTGTTTTATGCCCCGACTCACGGGACCTAGTTATTCGTGGGGGCGAAGGGGGTCGCAGCCTGTAAAAGATGAGCGGGAGAAAGGAAGGACTCAAGCAAATGTGCACTTGTCAAGAATCAGATTTTATTGGGCCGAAGCAGGCTTTTAAGGCCAACCTTAGATAGGGGCGGGGCGAGGGAGGAGCACAGTGTAGAATCCTTTTTACTCAGGGAGGGGTAGTTTGGAAAGGTGCACTGTAGAGTCTCTTAACTCAGGGAGGGGCAGGGTAGAAGTTAAAAATCTTCTTGGCCTGGGGACTGGAACACTTTATAGTTATTTTGGGAAGTCATGGTACAGTTAGCACATTTCTGCAATTGTCAAGCAGGATGTTGGTCAACCAGGTGCAGCAGGGTGGGGGGAATGAGAAAAGGTCAGAAGTTTCTCAGGGCTTATCTCCAACAGTTTTAGCAATTCTGGGTTTCTTGTTATTCCATATGAGGTTGAGAACTTTTCTTTCCAGGTCTGTAAAGAATTGTGTTGGTAATTTGATGGGAATTGGATTGAATCTGTAGATTGCTTTTGGTAAGATGGCCATTTTTACTATCTTAATCCTGCCAAGCCATAAGCATGGGAGATCTTTCCATCTTCTGATATCTTCTTCTAATTCTTTCTTCAGAGACTTGAAATTTTTTTCCATACAAGTCTTTGACTTTCTTGGTTAGGGTTACACCAAGGTACTTTATGTCATTTGTGGCTATTGTGAAGGGTGTTGTTTGCCTAATTTCTTTCTCAGCCCTTTTGTCTTTTGTATACAGGAGAGCTACTGATTTTTCAGAGTTAATTTTGTATCCAGCTACTTTGCTGAAGGTATTTATCAGCTGTAGGAGTTCCCTGGTAGAGTTTTGGGGTCACTGAGGTATACTACACCCATCAGAATGGCCAAGATAAAAAACTCAAGTGACAACATATGCTGAGGAGGTTGTGGAGAAAGGGGAACTCTCCTCCTCTGCTGATGGGAATGTACACTTGTACAACCACTCTGGAAATCAATCTGGTGCTTTCTCAGACAACTAGGAATAGCGCTTCCTCAAGATCCAGCCATACCACTCCTACGCATATATCCAAAAAAAGCTCAAGTACACAATAAGGACATTTACTCAACCATGTTAGTAGCAGCTTTATTTGCAATAGCCAGAAGCTGGAAACAGCCCAGATGCCCCTCAACTGAAGAATGGATGCAGAAATTGTGGTACATCTACACAATAGAGTATTATTCTGCACTGAAAAATAAGGAAATCATGAAATTTGCAGGTAAATGGTGGGACCTGGAAAGGATCATTCTGAGTGAGCTCTCCCAGAAGCAGAAAGACACACACAGTCTATACTCACTCATATAGACATATAACATAGGATAAACCTACTAAAATCTGTACATCTTAAGAAACTAATTAAGAGAGAGGACCCTGAATAAAACGCTCAATCCCCATCCCGAAAGGCAAAGAGGATGGATATCAGAAGAAGAAGAAAACAGGAAACAAGCTAGAAACCCGCCACGGAGGGATTCTGAAAGGCTCTGTCCTGCAGACTATCAATGCAGATGCTGAGACTGATGGCCAACTGTTGGACAGAGTGCATGGAATCATATGTAAGTGAGAAATAGTAAGAGCTGGAGAGGACAGGAACCCCACAAGGAGAGCAACAGAACCAGAAAGTTTGAACACAGGGTTCTTCCCAGAGACTCATACTCCAACCAAATACCAGGCATGGAAATGACCTAGAACCCCTGCACAGATGTAGTCCATGGCAGTTTAGTGTCCAAGTGGGTTACATAGTAATAGGAACAGGGACTGCCTCTGACATAATCTGTTTGGTCTGCTCTTTAATCTCCTCCCCCTGAGGGGGGAGCAGCCTTACCAGGCCACAGAAGATGACAATGCAGCCACTCCCGATGAGATCTGATAGACTAATATCAGAAGGGAGGAGAGAAGATCCTCCCCTATCAGTGGACTTGGGGAGCGACATGTACGAAGAAAGGAGAGGGAGGGTGAGACCGGGAGGGGAGGAGGGAGGGGCTTATGGAGGGACACAAAGTGAAAAAGTGTAATTAATAAAATAAAATTAATTTTTTTTCATCTGTTACTTTCGTTTATGGAGCACCAAAAGTTGTTATAGCTAGTATGGCACACAACCTACAAATTCTCTGTGACATTCTGAAAGAATATTATAATTGCATTAGCATCAGGTTTATGCTCTATCTGAAAACAAAATTTTTCTAAAGTCATATTTGACCATAACTGTTGTATGATTCATTTATTAAATGACCTAGTTTATTTTAATATTGTTTTATTTGTAATGAAACTTTAGTTTATATTAACTCTGAAACTTTAGTTTACTTAATTAAAAGTCCTATATCATTGGTCTTTGTGGTCAACTGCTTAAAAGCTGTTGTAAAAACTGCGTAGTAGTTAGCAAATAATAATTTTACTAGCTGTATTGGTTACTTATTTACTATTTTGACAAAAATACCTTAGAAGACTATCTTAAGGGAAGAAGCATTCTGGCTCACAGTGTCAAGCACAGTTCAGCATGGTTGACAACACGGCAGGCAGCAGGAATGTGGAGTGGAGGGCTTCTCTACGTTGCTTGAGAGCAACAAATGCTGATTCCAATTGCTCTCTCTTTTGTTCGTTCTGTTTTCTTTATTTCAGATCTCCAGCCCCTGGGTGCTTGTTGCCACCTACATTCATTGTGGGTCTTTACTATACAGTTAAAGCTTTCTGAAAGTATCCTCACTTACATACTTACTAGCGTGTCTCCTAAGGTTTTTAAATCTAGTCAAATAGGCAATGAAAGTCAACCATCACACAGGATGGATTATGTAAAACTCCCAGAAAGAAGAAACAGAGATGCACTCTGAGTTCTCAGATTCTAATTTTGGATTAAAACTTCTCACAAAAAAAAAAAAAAAAAAAAAAAAAAAAAAATTACTGCCATGCCATGACTGTATCGGCTGCTACACATAGATTTTAAAAAATGGACACTAAGAGAAAAAAACAAAAGTCTTTGCTGCAGTTGTAGTAGGTGCATATATAATGCAATGACTCAAATGTATGCATGAGCTTAAAGTGGTAGTGTATTCTGTAGTGTTAAATTCAGATTTATATTTGGTAACCCACATTTATGTCAAGCCATTTATTTCCTTATATCTGCATACATTTTGCCCTAGAATTCCCTGCTTGTTTGGCTTTTCTACATCTGTCATCTTCCCTATTCCTGGGACCCAGGGAGTTTGACTTTTCATCCTGATGACAACTTTGTTGCCTATTTCATGGTTGTAGTAATAGTGGTTAGTAAAACTCCCCATACACCCCTGGACTAGAGATGACTGCCTGGAGAAATTAGTCATAATAAGGGCTATAGATCAGATACACAGTGCTTTAATGCCACTAAGAAATTACTCGAATAAGATTATTAAGTGTGATTACCAAACACTCAGGCAGCTAAAATGTTGTCTTTGAGAACACAGGCACTAGATTTCTGGTCACAGACCGAGACATCAATAAATGTCCTCTCTTCAGAAGCCAAGAAAGCTGAGGGAACTATCTGAAGGAATTGGATTTACGTGTACTCTTTGAAGCTGACAGGAAATGGTGTTCAGTATGTGCTAAGGTTAAAATGTTCTTATTTGAGGGTAAATTGGATGTGGTAGCAGTTAGCAAAGGCCATTTACAATCATCTCTGGACGTTTCAGATCTTTCCCTGGGCCACTGTTATTTGAGGGAAAAAAATGAAGAAAGAAGATTAATTCAAGCGTCTCAGAAAATATAACTTTTTATTTTTGAATGAAAAAAGTAACCTCTTGTTTATTCACTTTCATTTCTGTCTTATTTTCCAAGTTAATAATGTATGTTTAAAACATTTAAAGATTCTTCTATTCTTGAATCACATTTTAAGGACATATTTCTTCTAAAATAATATATACCACAATGTTAAGAAAGGAAAACCAAGGAAAAGAGAGCAAGAGAACCTAAGGCCAAAGCTTGGAGGATGTGAGATCCCTTCTGGTTTGTGGACCTTCTACTGCCGTGCTTCTGAACTTCTTGTGTTGCTTAGCAACTGATGGATTAAATGGACGGAGAGCGGGTTTTCTTTAGGGGTGTTTCACCATGCCCCATTCCATGACAGCATACCTATGCAAATGCGGGCAGTACTAATTGAATTCATTGGTTAAATAATAACTAACTAAAACAAAAGAACAGAGATTGCACTTGATACGACATCAGAGTACTATTTGCTCTCCTCAGATTGAGGCTGATCGCATCTGTTAAGACAATGATGACTATCAAAGGTAGACACAGATCACAGACACTCACCTCTTCCTCTACAAGTGGCATGAGGAAACTGTTAAACAGTGTAGATAATGCTCCCTCTAAGAATTTCTGTGATGTTTGTAATTTCTGTAAATAATCAAAACTGTTGGTAGATGGGATGGTTTGACTTTATAATCATCAGTTGTGAGATTATTCCCTCTTGTACTGGATGTTTTTTAGGAAATGAGGGACACTCTAATAGTTCTCTTTATCAGCCTCAGCCACTTTCAATTTTCTGCAGATGTCTTGAGAAAGCTACATGGTATTTGAAGTGACTTTCTTGTAAGTCACAAATGTAGCTTCTTAGGTTCAACCCAGCCAAGACTGTTGAAATGGCTTGTACTATAATTTTCTTACAGCAATTTCCACAATGCCAGAGGGGTACCATACCAGAGGGACTGTTGTGATATGGTACAAAAGGGACCATGCCATGAGTGGTACAAAAACAATCTTAATTTGCAAGAAATCCTTCTATTATTGGTATGAATAACCCTTTCTTTGGGGGGCTACCTAAGTCAGCTATTTGGTTCACTTTGTTCTCCAGACTGTGTAGGTAACTTTCTCCGTTGCCTTCCTTGTATTACAACACTAGGCTCAACTAACTCGCTAAGTAAAAACTGCCCTGGTCTTTTCCTTTATTTTAACAATGTTTAAGAGTAGCCATGTGCCCTAGGGAGGGAGACAGGTGCGTTACTGTCATCTCTGTCATGTAATATCTGTCTAATATTCAGAAATATCCTAACACGGTTTTGTAGTTAAGACCAGCTTCGATCTGAGGCTAATGCTCAGTATTTTGATGTAATAATCCTTTTCTGTGGTGACCTTTCCTTTTGCTAGCAAAGGGACTGAGCTGGCAGTAGAAACAAAGAAGTAGTGCCAAGGAAACCGTGTAACCAACAGTTAACCTCAGTGTAAACAATTACATCTGGGAAATCAGATGTGTCACTGTGGCTCCATCAGCTTTTTGAGCCAGAGAATATGTAAGGAACTTCTGACTCAATTTTTCCTTCAAATTGAAACTGACGTAAACACCAAAATTACTTTAGAATGTACCCTACTATTGATTGTTGTAAACCACAGAAGCTCTAACTATATCTCCACATATAATACCCGTACACAGAGTATATTATGTACATGTTTGAAAGCACCCCGTAAAACCTAGTCCTGTGTACCATGAAGATAAACCAATAAAATTTTAAATAAACATTTTATCTTCCACCATAGTCCCATCTAATTAGAAACACCTACGTTTTATGAATTCTTTTTTTTAAATTTATTATTAGTTACATTTTATTAATTCTGTATCCTAGCTGTATCCCGCTTCCTCATTTCCTCCCAATCCTACCTTTCCTCCCTCTTCTCCTCCTTGCCCCTTTCCAAGTCAACTGATTGGAGAGGGCCTCCTCCTTTTCATCTGACCCTTTTTTATCAGGTATCTTCAGGACTGGCTGCAAAGTCATCCTCTGTGGCCTAGCAGGACTGCTCCTCCCTTGGGGGGGGGGGAGATCAAAGAGCCAGGCATTGAGTCATGTCAGAAATAGTCCCTCTTCCCCTTACTAGGGAAAACCAATTGGTTACTGAGTTACCACGGGCTACATTCGAGCAGAGGTTCTAAGTTATACTCATTCATCGTCCTTGGTGGAGTATCAGTCTCAGAAAAGACCCCTGTGCGCAGATATATATGGTCCTTGTGGAGCTCCTATCCTCTCCACATATTACTAACTCCCCCTTCTTTCATATGATTCCCTGCACTCTGCTGAAGGTTTGGTTATGAGTCTTAGTATCTGCTTTGATACACCTAGGTACAGTCTTTCAGAGACCCTCTGCGGTAGTCTCCTGTCCTGTTACTTGTTTTCTCCTACGTCCAATGCACATCCCATTTGTCTTTCTAAGTGAGGATTGATCATCTTACCCCGGGTCTTCTTTCTTGTTTATCTTCTTTAGGTGTATAGATTTCATTATGGTTATTATGTCTTATAGGTCTATATAAGTGAGTATATACCATGTGTGTCTTTCTCCTTCTGGAATACCTCATTCAGAATGATCTTTTCTAGATCCCATCATTTGTTTTTGATTGCTGAGTAGTATTCTGTTGTGTAAAAATACCACAATTTCTGTATCCATTCCTCCCTTGATGAACATCTGGGTTGTTTCCAGATTCTGGCTATTTCAAATAAAGCTGCTACAAACAGGGTTGAGCAAATGTCCTCACTGTGTACTTGAGCAAATTCTGGGTATATGCCTAGCAGTGGTATAGTTGAGTCTTGAGGAAGCATTATTCCTAATTGTCTGAGAAAGTGCCGGGTTGATTTCCAAAGTGGTTGTACCAGTTTACATTCCCACCATTAATAGAGGAGGGTTCCCCTTTCTCTACAACCTCTCCAGCATGTGTTGTCATGTGAGTTTTTTTATTTTAGCCATTTCGATGTGTGTAAGGTGAAATATCAGGGTCGTTTTGATTTGCATCTCCCTGATGATCAAGGATGCTGAGCATCTCTTTGGGTGTTTCTCTGCCATTCTATATTCCTGAACAGAGAATTCTCTGTTTAGCTCCGTACCCCATTTTTTAATTGGATTACTTGATTTATTGCTTTTTAACTTCTTTAGTTCTTTATATATTCTGGATATCAGCCCTTGGTCAGATATAGGGTTGGTGAAGTTCCTTTCCCAGTCTGTAGGCTGTCGTTTTGTTCTGAGGACAGTGTCCTTTGCTTTACAGAAGATTTTTAGTTTCATGAGGTCCCATTTATTGACTGTTGGGAGATCAAGGGGATACAAATCAGAAAGGAAGAGGTCAAAGTGTCACTATTTACAGATGATATGATAGCATATATGAGCGTCCCCAAAAATTCAACCAGAGAACTCCTTCAGCTGATAAACACTTTCAGCAAAGTGGCAGGATACAAAATCAACTCAAAAAAATCAGAAGGCCTCCTGTATACCAAAATAAAAGGACCAAGAAAGAAATCAGAGAAACAACACCCTGCACAATAACCACTAATAACATAAAGTACCTTGGGATGACACTAACCAAGCAAGTGAAAGACCTGTTTGAAAAAAAACTTCAAGTCTCTGAAGAAAGAAATTGAAGAAGATATGAGAAGATGGAAAGATCACCCATGCTCAGAGATTGGTAGGATCAACATAGTGAAATTGGCCATCCTGCCAAAAGCAATCTACAGATTCAATGCAATTCCCATCAAAATACCAACTCAATTCTTTACAGACCTTGAAAGAAAGATTCCCAGCTTTATATGGAGAAACAAAACACCCCAGAATCTCCAAAACAATCCTGTACAACAACAGAGCATCTGGAGGTATCTCCATCCCTGACCCCAAGCTGTCCTACAGAGCAATAGTAATAAAAACTGCATGGCATTGGCATAGAAACAGAAAGGAGGATCAATGGAACCGAATAGAAGACCCAGAAACAAACCCACACACCTATGAATACTTGATTTTTGACAAAGAAGCCAAAACCATTCAATGGAAAAAAGACAGCATCTTCAACAAATGGTGCTGGTCCAACTTGATGTCTACATGTAGAAAAATGAAAATAAATCTGTATTTATCACCCTGCACAAAACTAAAATCTAAGTGGATCAAAGACCTTAACATAAAACCAGATACTCTAAATTGGTTAGAAGAAACAGTGAGGAAGAGCCTAGAACTCATTGGCACAGGAGACAACTTCCTGAACAGAACACCAACAGCACGGGCTCTAAGAGCAACAATCATGAATTCATTAATGCATTCATTAAGTAATTACTTATTGTGTCTGCTTTGCAATCAAGTGATGAGGTACTGTGGTCAAGAAGAATCTAAGTTCTTAAAAACAGAACAGAAATGGATGTAAGAACAAGAAAGGTGAATAGGTAATTAGAATATATGGCACAAAATACATAATTGGCACATTTTCTGGAATAAAGCAATATTTCAAGCTGATATGCATGCACAAAACCAATTAGCAAGCCATAAAATACCATGGGCAAGTCCTGGGCGCAGCAGTGTGTGTGCAAGTCCTGAGGGTATCTAGACGCTGGGAGCATGGGCAAGTTATGTGGACACTGGTGTATGCGGGTAGAGGCAAGTGTTGGGCTGAGCCGAGGTTAAAAAAATACCATGGGCCAACTTGCGATGGATAACGATTCCTGAGGAAATTAAGCAAGCACCGAAGGTCATATTGTTTTTTTGGAGGGGTGTTTAATGCATTGTATATCAGGCATTCGGAATTATTTGTTTTGAGATACATTTTAAATAAAGTTGCGTAATCTTCAAATTTTATGATTCAGATATGACTTAGGCTCCAGAAGATGCTGGGCTTTGGAGAAATAATAGATGCTCTTTATATTGCATGAAACCTCCAGAGGGTCGGTAGTAATATTCCATAATCAAATACATGAAATTATCTCCGTCAGAATGTATGAATTTTTTCACTTTAAATGGGACTAATCAGTTCAGATCAGATTTATCATTAAATGAATTAAGATGAAATGTTTGGTTGTCAGAACATTTTAATTTCAGAATTGCAGATGAGAGATTTTGGGTGAATATTAGATAGATTAGAGGCACACACAGAAGCAATGTGAATTTAAAAGCCAAAGCAAAGAATTCAGTAATAATTATGATGTTGGCATTACAGTGATATAACAATGATATACAGTGTCTAGGAAAGCATCCACAGGCTAAATTTGATTCATTGGCTGCCCTTCAATTCTGTGTCAGTGTGGGGTGCATTTTGTTCTCCTTCTCAACAACAGCAGACTGTTTGTGTATTTTAATACCGTCTCGATTGATTTTTGCCTCTAGTATAAATTTTATATTTTATTGTGACTCGGAGAAAGTTGCACACACAGGGTTTTGTTGATTGTTGTTTGTTGTTTGTTGTTGTTGTTGTTGTTTTTTCTTTTTTGTGTGACCTCCCCTGCTCAGCAGTTTGTCAGTCTATTTTAGGGGTATACTTAAGAACCTCTAGTTAAAGTTAAATTCGCACTGCTATTAAAATCTGGCAACAGACCTAAGGGTAGTTTAGGTTATTGTCTATACTATAAATACCATTTGAGAACCCCGGGGATGAACATGGATCATTGAAAGAATTAAGAAAAGCTAGTGAGGAATAAGCAAGCAGTGAGCCTAGATCAGGTGAAGATAATCTCAACAGACGTACATAGAATGGAGCAGTGTCTTTTGATCTTGAAATACAAGTATATTCTGTTTCATTTTGTTAACCATCACACACAAAAAGAAAGATGTTGATCTTAAAAAATTAAGAGTATTTATTTGCTCTCTTGTATATTTTTAAATATTTTTACAGAAAGAGACATCTGGTTTGGATGTGGAAGAACTGATAGAGAGTCCATAAGCAGAATGTTTGAAATGAATGGCCAAATCAAAGGAAAAATTAAGAAATAAAGTACAATATGTGCTGAGATAAGCTTGGGCAAAGTGGGCATCTGACTACTGTGAAATTTTAAAATCTCATTCAGAAATTTTATTTCATTCTTCAGGTGAATGAGGGTTGGTAACAGGTTATGTCACAATGGATGGATCAAAATCAAGAATGTAGCACCAGGGCTGCAATTCAATATCAGACTGTGTGCCTAAGATTCCAAGTCCCCAGCAGGACAAAACAAATGGAACCCAGGAGGTAAATATCAACAGACCTTGCATTCCGCTTATGAGAAAATATTAATAAAACATTCCCAAATGCAATGATTATTTATATTATGAGACTTGTTCTGATGCTTAGATTTTTGTGAACTTGACACATACCAGAGTCAGAGGGGAAGAAGGAACCTGAGGTGAGGAAGTTCCTCCATCCAATTGGCCAAGGTCTGTAGGGCATTTTTTTTTCTTTTAATTAATGACTGTTGTGGGAAAGTCCAGCCCACTGTTGGTGTCATCCATGGGAAGGTGATTCTAGGTTACACAAGGAAGGTAGCTGAGCAAGCAGGAGAAGCAAGCAAGAAATGATCCTCTGTGGTTGTGCCTCAGTTCTGTGTCTGGGTTCTAATCTTAGCTCCTGGCCTGGCTTTCCTCAAGGATTGAGTGTGATGTTGAATTGTAACTCAGATAAACCGTTTTCTGAAATTGTTTTAAACTGTGATCTTCTTTTAAAGAATTTATTTTCTTTTATTAGTTCTCTGACGATTTTGAATAATGTGTTTTGGTCATATTCAGGTGCCAACCTCCAACATTCCCAGTACACTACTCTCTCTCCCTACCTAATTTTTTTTGTGTCCTCATTTTTATGTTTTTAACACATGAAGTCCAGTTTGTGTGGCCATCCACTGGCTCATGCTCTACCTGCCAAAGACCATCCCCTTGAACAGAACTGACTGTTCCTCACCCAGCAGCTATCAATCACCAGCAGCTGTTTATCTAGGAGAGGAAACCTGTGCCCACCTTCCCTTTCCACACTAGGTCGGATGTGTGCTCTCACAAGCGCTGAGTTCATAATTGCAATTGTCCTGATGTGTGCAGAAAACATTGCTTCCTTTACCTTTAGCTTTGAAAATCTTTCCACCCCCTGTTTTGAAATAAATCCTGAGTCCTGAGAGAAAGGTGTGTCATATAAATTCACACCTAGGGCTGAACATTTGATAATCTCTTATTCTCTCTCTCTCTCTCTCTCTCTCTCTCTCTCTCTCTCTCTCTCTCTCGTTTATTCTCTGTACAGCCTCATGCTTTCTTGCCAGCTGCCTTTGTAGCAGCTACTTTCTGGGCTGGGGCCTTCTGACCCTTCTGACCTTTGGCAGGAGGTGCTGCCTTCTGACCTGCAGCGTTCTGGGCAGGGGCCATCTTGCCTGGTGCTGTTGCCTTCTTGCTTGGGACTTGAGAGCTTTGGCAGCATCTGCTGCTACCACAGCTGCCGCAGTGGCAGCCTTAGCAACAGGTGCCTTAGGGGGAGAAGCTTTCAGGATAGCGGCTCTTTGAAGTTTCCTGCCTTCCATCTTGATTATTCCGTCTCTCATTCTCTTTGCCTTCATGATTTTGAAAAGATCAAAATCTGTTATCTTGGCTTTCCTGTCTCTGGCCCATCTTGCGGCGGCCCACTTCGTATGGATGTCTGCCTTCTCCCAAGCTTTTCATTCATACTCTGCCAGGCACTGTGTGGGAACTTGAGGATGAAGTCGGTGAGCCGCATGCACCTGAAAGTCATTGCCTGTTTCCTCACCCATGTGCATGGTCCATCCATCAACGCCCTGTTCTAATCAATAACATCTACAATCGTGACCAGCTTTCCAGCATGAGGCCCAAAGGAGACGTAGGCCACTCGGGCAACCTCCACGAAATGCCTGAACACCATGTTGGCCGCATCCGGCAAGAAGCTAGTCTCTTTTTGTCTACATCTTGACCACTTGTGAAGCTGTATTAATTATCATCTACCTCAAAAGGCATCTGTTCTGATGAGGCTTAAATGCACTTATCTATGGAAGTAACATTAGAAGTCATTAGGAATTTGTTTAACACTACAGGCTCAATACAGGCTTGATGCCTTCATGGTCTATGGATTAACTATGTGGTTCTTCTTATCAACGGTTTTACTGTCATGCTGTGGAGGGTAACCACAGAGTTGGCAGTAGTCTGCCATGTCTGAGACCATACGAAGCCTCATTAGCCAACAGCTCGTGAAGAGGTAACCAATTCTTTGTACCGGGAATTTTATTAGCTGGTCTATGATGTCTTTTCTGTACACTGTTGCCCCTTTACAAAAAACGCTATTAAAATTCCATATGTGTGTGTGTGTGTGTGTGTGTGTGTGTGTGTGTGTGTGTGTGTGTTTAGGAAGCTTCTACAGTAGTATGTGTCCATATAATTTTTGGAAATGTCTTTATTTTAGCTAAGTGTTATTTATTCTCCCCTTATTCTCACCTCTGTTCTGCTCTCCCATAGTCTAGCTCATTCAAACCTTTCTGCTCCATTAGTCACTTTTATGTTTTCAAAGGGATAATAATAAAATAAAAGATAAAACTAAAACTATCATACAGAAATCAGACAAAACAAACATAAGAAAAAGAATCCAAGAGCAGGCACAAAAATCTGAGATCCACTAGTTTTTTTTCACACTCAAGAATCCCATAAAAATCCTAACTGGAAGTCATAATATATATGCAGAGGATCTGGTGCGGTTTTATCTTAATCACAGCAATAAAAAGTAAAATAGGACAGTGTTTTTTTCTTTTTTTAAAAAAAATTTATTAATTACACTTTATTCATTTTGTATCCCCCCATAAGCCCCTTCCTCCTCCCCTCCCGATCCCACCCTCCCTCCCCTTTCTGCATGCATGTCACTCCCCAAGTCCACTGATAGGGGAGGTTCACCTCTCCTTTCTGATCTTAGTCTATCAGTTCTCATCAAAAGTGGCTGCGTTGTCCTCTATTGTGGCCTGGTAAGGCTGCTCCCCCCTCAGGGGGAGGTGACCAAAGAGCAGGCCAATCAGATTATGTCAGAGGCAGTCCCTCTTCCCATTACTATAGAACCCACTTGGACACTGAACTGCCATGGGCTACATCTGTGACAGTTGTTTTTTTTTTTTTTATCTATCTATCAATCTATCTATCTCTCTATCATATATATGTGTGTATATATATATATATATATATATATATACACACACACACACACCTATCATCTACCTACCATCTGTCAATCATCTATTATTATTTATCTATAAATCACCTATCATTTATGTCTATTATATACTTACTATTTATCATCTATATCTATCCATTTATCATCTATCACCTATCTGTATATCATCTATCATTTTTCATTTACCTCTTTATCTATCATTTATATACCATAAATATTTGTTTAGTTACATTTATGTATATATTTTACAACATCATTTCTAAGTTAAAAACTCAGTTCAAGAGTACTTTGTGCAAAATGATTCAGCTATACAATTCTTATACAACATAATGGTTGTTGCTGCAATGAAAATTAGCTATCTTTCCCTATGTCAAAAACAGCAAGATGATACATTTGTTTGGCTCACAGAATGAAAAGGTCTTGTTTTAGCCTCTCTGTTACCTTTCTCTGCTTTCTGAGTACTGTATACACCCCTGTTTATAAACTTCTTTAGGCAAACAGCTCCATTTCAAAATTCTTTACATCATTAGAATTCCTGTTTGTGTGGAGATGTACCACATTTTTCTTTTTGTGGAAACTGAAGCTTCCTGCTTCTTATCACTCTCCCATGTGTAATATCATTCCAATTGTTTGAGATTTTATTCAGTGCAAATATTTTCATTGGAAAAGACATAAACAACAAGATTAGTAAATTATTGGAATAGTCCAAATTAACCATGATTATCATCACAACATAGCATTATGACATTTAGAATAGAATGATTAAGTTTGAATGTTGAACACAGACATTAATAATTTCATGTGACACTAATATTTCTTTTATATCTTTTTACTGCAGTAACTAAAAAACTAAGCATGTTTTTACATAAAGACAATTCTAAGATCCAAACTTAAAATATAGAAAATTTCCATAATTTCATACAATGAGAAAAAAATCCATTCCACAATAGTTCTTATCTATTTTGAAGGCAACAGAGCACAGAAAAACAATATTCTAAAGAATTCAAGTCACCTGGCATAGGTTCATTTTCTCTTGGGTTAAAATTATGTTCTGTTCATCTACTTAGATATCGGTTGTAAATTAATGAAAACATTAACCTATCTTTCCAACATGTACCATAACCTCATGTATTATGGGTCCTAGAATTTTAGGATCATCTTTTCTCAAAAGGACTACTGAGATGAGGCATGGCCTTAGGCTTTCTGCCTGGTACATTAATATTATATTTTAGATTATTGAAGGTAAAATTCTAAATATGTTGCAATTCTATCTGTAAACACTTGGCATTATCTCTTGAATTTGTTTTAGAAGGATCTAAATAGTACTATGAATCATGAATCTGCATAGGTTGGGTGAAATCTTGCTGGATGTTCAATAAAATGCTTAGTGGAAACCCAAATGAAAGCCATATTATAGCCACTTCATTAATATTCTTTTTACAAACAAAATCATTTAAATTCAGTTTGAAATAATTGATATATCAAAACCAAAACATATTTTCTGTAAAAACAGCCACTACAGTAATTGAAAACTTATCAAATACAAACACAAACATTAATGATGAACATATTTTAATTTTCAAGTAATTTGCCTAATTGAGTATACTGTTTGGCTTTACTTTTTTTAAATTTTGTATTTCATTGTACAATTTCATATATGTTTTAGATTTATCCCCTTGTAAGATAAGTTGTTTGCATATATAATCTGCTGCTCTCCCAATTTTCTTTTTCATGGGTAACAGCTCACTTTACTGTGTAGAACACTGTTTTTCTGGGTGGTCATTTTTTTTTTCATTTTATTCACTCTACTTCTGAGAGTGTAACCACAACCAACAAAACAGAAGACAAATTCCCAAAACCCAATCATTGCGTTTTGCCCTATGCTTTCTTCTAAAACTTTAGCTTTGTAGTTTCATGTTTTACACTAAACTCTTGCATCCATTTTGAACCAACTTTCATACATACGTTAAGGGAAGAGTTCAAACTCATTTATCCCATGTGATTCAGCTGTTTCTCAACATTTCTCAACACTATTGTTGGAAAGGATTATGTTATTTCCCATTGGACTTTTGGTAAAATAATAAATTACTAGTTGACCTTCACTATTTGGATTTAGTTTGGAAGACCCCTAAATTATTATACTATCTTTTGAGTCTACTTTATGCCAGGATCATAGGTTTTGTTTCTATTATTATTATTATTATTATAGCTTTGCAATAATTGTTTGAAATCAAATATTATGTTGTCTTGTCTTCAGCTTTGGTCCTAAGAATGCTCTAACTATTTGGATTTTTTTTCTTTTGGTTTTGGTTTCAGTTTTCAAGACAAGAGTTTTCCTGTGTAGCCTTGGCTGTCCTGAACTGCTTTGTAGATCAGGCTGGCCTTGAACTCGCGAAGAACTCCCTGCCTCTTCTTCCCAGAGAGCTAGGATTAAAGGTGTGCACCTTGCTATCTTTTATGGTTCTATTTTATTTCTTCTTAATTACACATGACTGTTGTTTCATAGTCAGTAATAATATATTTTCTTAATAGTCCAACTTCTCAAGTCTGGCTATCCTATGATAAAAGTAAAATAATTAACAAAATATTAGCCACTCTATTTTTCTATTTCTTGAAAGTTATTAAACAGTGTATCACAAAACCTTCAAAGTTATCATTATGTACTAAAATACTTTATTATCCCTATAATGGTAAATACATTTAAAAATTCTACTTGCATACATATTTATTAATTAACAGTTAAATTAAGTTGAAAATGATGTTTAAAACAAACAGATACTCCACAAACTTCAAATACTGAGAGAAAAATCTAAAAGCTAAGTTTTATCCAAAACTCAGAATTTCTCCAATGGAGTAAAATGATAGACTCTGAAATGCATTTCATATTTGTCCAATCAAAATGACTCAACTATGTGTGTTTGTTTAGGTGTATGTGATTGCATAGACAATGATAATGTCTTCCTATATATTATTAAATGTGTGTAAAAAAGATATATATATGTATATATGTATACATGTATGCATATATATATATGTATGTATAAATATATACTATACTTGATCCCTGAGAAAAATATGACACATTTAATTTGGGGCATTATTTTATAGTATTACCTGTAACTTCAGCTACTGGTCAAATCATATTGAAATCTTAGAGAGTAGAATTATGCTTTTACAACATTCTGAAAATGAACACTTATTCACATGCAGCAAAGACTATTTCTGTTATCAAATACCAATTTCAACACTCTTTACTAAGGAAACACCTTCCAAACTAAGAACTATCTCTGTCACCAGAGCACTATACAGGACTTATGACTAATAGTGCACACACACAAACACACAGAGATATTCTTCAAAATTCCTACTCAAAGAACACTCACTGGCTTAAACCTGTGGTGACATGATTGACCTATGACTCTTCCATGTGGACTACTGTGTTAATCAAAGTAAATTTAAATTATAACTATTTTTCTAAAGCTTTTAGAAATAAAATATCCACTCAATAATTTGTCCACACACTTGGAAATAAATAACCTTGACTCAAATTAAGCAAGTAGGTCCATTTCTGATTTTGTTTCTGTAGGTATAGTGGGTGTTTCTTTTCTTATGATTCTTTATCAAGATGTCTAAAAATAAGTGCATTAGGAAATTTGACTGTTTTTATGAAAAGTTAACATTTCATGTCTGAGAGGGTCAAACCTATTTGAAAGATTTATGAGCAATTGAAGTAAAAATGAATTCACAAAAAAATGAGTTTTAAAGTAGAGAAACGTGGCGCCTATCTTTGTACTATCCCTTAAAGCACTTAAGAGCCTAAGTGTCTGGTCTCCTAGGGAGATGGCCAGTACAGTGAGTGTGTAATAATAACTGTTTATTTTTGCTATACTGTGTCCTCTGGGGTAATGCATTTCACCTGATGTCTTCAATATCTGACTCAAGAAAGTATATGTTTTCGCCTAGGGTGTTGGCTCTGATATGATGTCGACTTATCTTTCACATTTTACATACAGTTTTAGTTCTGATACTAGACCAGGAACACCACATTCCACTAAAAGGAAATAATAATAAAAGCAGGTCTATATCAACATGTGAGTTTTCCTCCCCGTGTATTTTTTTTTTTGTGCCTCTGATCCTGAAGGATTATTCTAGATCTTTAAGCTTTCCCGAAATGTAAATAAGTGGGGGTGTCAGCGAGGAGAACTCAGAGTAAGCTCATGTTTATACCTATCACAAAATAGGATGGTAGCCAAAGACTAAAGGTCAGGCTTCCAAAGGAATCTTATAGGGAGTTATTCCATTTCAGAAGATGGGAAGTCCAGGGGATGCAAAAGAAACCAAGATTGGGCTTTGCTTTAATTTGTGTTCATTACAGTCTACAGGTGGAGGTCACTTCAACTGGAAAGCAGTCACCTCAGGCAGGTATGGTTCAACTGTCTCTAGGAAGATGGTTTCTTGTCTCAAGAATTTGAAGATGAACATTATCATAGCAACATATAATATTAAAATCATCTTCTAATTAGGTACACTGTATAATGAGTAATACCAATTAAATATGTTTTATTGGTTTATTCTAAAATCTGTATTAAGCCTATTAATACAATTAAGCCTGACTGTGTCTCTGCCCATATACTGCATCTAGATTTTACCAAGATTTTATCTTTATTTATTCTGAATTTGTTACATTTTTAGCTTAAGATTTTGTTGACATCCTAGTACTGGAAAACCAACTAGGTGGTCCCATCCTGGAAAGATTAAATCTCCTGCTCATGACACTCCTTATTTACGTGTAGTTCTCTGTCTCAGGGTGGGGACCATGAGCTTTCCCCGACTTCCGTGTCACCATGTCCAGTGGCATTGTCCTTATTTGAGGCAATACCAAGTTATAAATATGCAGTGGCAAAAAAATGGACTCAGAAGATTGTACTTACATATTTATGAATGTATACATATATAAAAATAGCAAAAAAGACGAAGATTTTGAGAGAGACCAGAGAGAGGGAACATGGTAGTGGTTGGAAGAAGACAAAAAAAGGGAACAAAGGAATGTTGCAATTCTTTTTAAAATAAAAAATTAAAATTATTGTATTTCTGATACTATTATAACAAACTGATAGAAAAAGCATAAATCAAAGATTAGCTTTTAATAATAACCTTTGAAAAACACATGCTAATTGCCTAAAATAAAATGGGTTGGATTAAAAACACTTTTAGTTACATGCTGCTTGTGGACAGAATTTTGGAGAAACTCATAAATTTCTGAATTGATGTATTGATAATGAGCTTTTAAATTTAGTCTACGGTGTCAAAGTTAAAAAGTGTAATTTTTACTGTTTCTTATCCATAAATATCTAGTTTCAATTGGGAAAGTAGCAAGAAAATATATTGTTTTAAATGCTAGCTAATATGCTTCATCTCATGGTTTATGAGAAGATTTTTATGGTAGATTGTTTAGGTCTGTGCAGCAGTTGAGAATGTATCTTTTCATAATCCTCTGTGATTAATTTAATTGTGCAATGCCCTTTCAGTCACCATTTTGCTTTTCCATTTTACTTTCTTTGATTTTTTTCACTGATATTGTCACATCTCTTTTCTCACTTATTGTTTTACACATATATTTTAGCCTTTAGTCCTTTCTGATGTCGTATCCTCCTGTTATTCTTCCTCATAATCCTTTTACCTCGATCTATGACTCTTATTAAAACATGTCTTGCACTTACTGCTTTTAAGAGCATTCAGGCCAAGGGAATATGACAAGGGATGTGAAAAGGCATTTAAGCTCATTAAATAACCCTGAAGTTCCCCCAGTGGAATATTCCATTATCAAGGTTTGATTAAAAGATTTATGACATTTTGATTATGAACTTGAGAATGAAAAGTCCCAGAAAATATGGAATTACAGAGCCCAGACGTCAGCTGCCTAATCTAGAATGATTTGAAACTAACATTAACATAATTCAAACCTGCATTCAATTGTAATGACCAATTTACTTTTTTATTTTTTTTTATCTTTTGGCTAATATGTAACTTGAAACCCTACAAGAGGGAGGAAACTTCTCTTAGCATCTCCTTGTGCTAATGTTCACTGACTTCAGGGAGCTCCAGACCCAGACATTTAACCAGTTATTTCTGAGTATTAATTAGAGATAAAATTTGATCACATTGAGAGAAAAATATTAATGTTTTTAATCAGAGGGAGAAAAATGTTTTTAATGTTCCTTTCACCCCTAAATACAGCACAATTTATAAACATAAAAAAGCACCAGTTTAAAATTATCCATAACAGAGAAAATCTGTCACAATAGCCAAGAATGCTCAGAAATCGTTTTAATATCCCAAGAAAGCACACAGAACACAGTAGGCAGTGATATACATGGCCTTGTATTTTCAGTGAGGATTACTGTTGTGATAGTGACCTTTCCTGAGAGTGAGGGATGTGAACACAGGAAAACTGTGTCATTTTAGCTTTTCTGCAACTCATTGTAAAGATCTAAAGAGATGCAACATCATAAAATCATATATAGACACACAGTAGAGGCACACCACTTACCATGCACTTATATTTTTGATGAATAAATATATATATTAATTTGAAGTATCTGTTGATACATTTACATGTATCACTCTCAGTGGTTTACCATGCTGTTGAAATAGAGAAGACATATAAAGAAAATGTTGAAATTTATTGTTACAGTAGGCTGATACATGTTTTTATTTCCCCCTCAAATGGTATTTAGCCAGTTTCACTATTATGAAGTGTATTAGCATACATAGTAATCAGATTTATCTGCTTGAATGGGTTTAACATAGGGCCCTGAATATGAAGCCTGATTCTTGAACATTTTATAATTTCTCTGCAAACTCAAAACAAATTATATCCAGATCAATAGAGCATGCATCAAAAATACCATGAATTAAAAGCCATGTTTGATTCAATTCTCACTTTGAAAGACAAATGGGAAAGACATTGGAAGTAGGAGAAAACAAGAAACAGGACAAGAGCCTACCACAGAGGGCTTCTGAAAGACTCTACCTAGTAGTGTATCAAAGCAGATGCTGAGACTCATAACCAAACCTTGGGCAGAGTGCAGAGAATTGTATGAAAGAAGGGGAAGTTAGTAAAACCTGGAGAGGACAGGAGCTCCACCAGGACCAAATACATCTGGGCACAGGGGTCTTTTCTGAGACTGATTCTCCAAACAAGGACCATGCATGGATATAACCTAGAACTCCTGCTCAGACAAAGTCCATGGCAGCTCAGTATTCAAGTGAGCTACTTAGTAAGGGGAACAGGGCCAGTATCTGGCATGAACTCAGTGGCTAGCTCTTTGACCTCCCCACCCCTGTAGGAGGAACAGCCTAGCTACGCAAGAGAGGAGGACATTGCAACCAGTCCTAGTGAAACCTGATAACCTAGGGTCAGATGGAAGGGGAGGAGGACCCCTCCTATCAGTGGACTTAGAGAGGGGCAAGAAGGAGATGAGAGACGGAGGGTGGGATTGGGAGGGAATGAGGAAGGGGGCTATAGCTGGGATACAAAGTAAATAAACTGTAATTAATATAAAAATAAAAATTATTTTTAAAAATTTATGTTTGAGATACCTAAGCTATTGAGCACAATGGCCTTGCAGCACAGTGCACTGCAGAGTAACTGTAGTTCACTCTGCCCATTGTATCAACAAGTATTAAGGCAGCATAGCAGTCTAGGAAAGGCTCAAAACTCCAAGCAGATTAAAAAAAAAAAACAACTATTAACTTTATTTATTTAGTTGTTCATTTTGCATCCCAATCATAGTCCCCATCCTCTCCTCTTGGTCCCACCTGCCTTCCCTTTTCCTCTCTGCTACTTTCCCTACCCCTCAGGAAAAGGGAAAGTCATTAACCCACCCCAGCACTTCAAGTTTTCTCAGGACTGAACACATTCTCTTCCATAGTGGCCTGGCAAAGGCAGGCCCACAAAGGGGAAGTGATCAAAACAGAGTCCATATCAAAAACAGTCCCTGATCGCTCCCCTTACTAGCCACAAGGAAACCAAGTTGCCCATCGGGTATGTGAGTGCAGGTGGCCTAGATCCAGTCTATGAAGGATCCTTGCTTAGTGCTGCCGTCTCTGCAGGCCTTCCTGGGCCCAGGTTACTTGGCTTTATTGGTCTTCTTATGAAGCTCCTGTCCACTCTGAGTCCTTCTATCTCCCCCCCCCCAACTCTTCCACAAGGTCCCCTGCACCCTACCCAAGCTTTGGCTGTGAGTCACGGCATCTGTTTCTATCCTTTGCTGGGTGGAGCCTTTCAGAAGCCCTGTCTGCAAGCATAGCAGAGTGTTTGTCACTGTTAGGGTCGGGGGTTAGCTTTCTCCGGTAGAATGATTTTAGATTAGGTCAGGGATTGGTTGGACATCTCCTTCATCTCTGCTCTAACTTTATCCCTGTACATCATGTAGGCAGGATAAATTTTGGGTCGAC
Organism: Rhombomys opimus; assembly: GCA_010120015.1. Classification (NCBI taxonomy): domain Eukaryota; kingdom Metazoa; phylum Chordata; class Mammalia; order Rodentia; family Muridae; genus Rhombomys; species Rhombomys opimus. The sequence continues at coordinate 1,391,964 of REGO01000078.1, forward strand.
ATTTTTGTAGGTGGGACAAGGACATTTCTGAACTATGTTCACAGCAGCTTTATTCATAGTAGCCAGAAACTGGAAACAACCCAGAAGTCCTCAAAGAATGGATGAAGAAAATGTGCCTGGGCGTCTGCCCAATCTGGGTAACTTTTCCAGAGACCTTTAGCAGCATTACCGGGCCACAGAAGAAGACAATGCAGCCACTCCTGATGAGACCTAATAGACTAGGATCAGAAGGAAAAAAAGACCTCCCCTATCAGTGGACTTGGGGAGGAGCATGCATGCAGAGGGTGGAGGAAGGGAAGGATTGGGACAGGAGGAAGGAGGGAACCACAGGGGGGATACAAAGGGAATAAAGTGTAATTAATAAAGAAAAAAATGTAATAATAAATAAAAAAGAAAATGTGGTACATTTACACAATTGAATACTACTCAGCTACTTAAAACACTCACTCAATCAATCAATCAATAGAAAAAAAAAAAAAAAGGAAAGAAAATCAAGAAATTTGTAGCCAAATGAATGGAACTGAAAAAGACCATCCTGAGTGAGGTAACCCAGACACAGAAAGACACACATGGTATGTATTCACTTACAAGCAGATCTTACCTACATAATACAGAATAACCATACCACAATTTACAGACCCAAAGAAGCTAAGTAACAGGCCTTTCAAGGGAGGTTGCTTGTCTTTCACTCAGATGGGGAAACAGAATAGGAAGCAGAAGTAATTGAAAAGACAGAACAGGATAGGAGGAGTACTGAGGGAAACAAGGATGGGGAGCAAATTTGGGGAGAGCAGGGGCAGGAGGACAGAGAGCTTGCAGAGAGAAGAGAACCTGTGGGCAGGGATATTTCTGAGACAAACTGAAGACTTTCAACAGAGCAGGCTCCAGGGAGGATATGGGGATGACTCTAGCTGAGACTCCTAGTAGCGGGGTTCATGGAGACTCAAGCAGCCACCCTCTAACTAGACAGGACTCGAAGCAGAATTTTTGATGATTAAGTATCACACCTGTAGATTTAAAAGGAAAACAAAATTTGCAATAACAGTTCAAAAAGGGTAAATTATGAATTTTCTGTATAATGTTATTATTTATTAAACTGTAGATAAAACTTTTTTAAAAGTTTAGAGGAAATGCTATAGCCATAAGAAACAACCACACTACCTTAAAATAAATATTTAAAAGGATAATTAATAAAATTAACTATAGAATTCTATAACTATATAAATGTTTTTAGTTGTTATAGTATAAGTCTGAATTATAGGAAGAAAATGACATCAACCTTCATTCTTAGACACTACTTAAATTATTTTAGTTTTTAAAGTAGCTTTTGGTAGGATATAAAATTCAGTATTTTTCACATACTTATAAGAAATGGGTTAGCCAACTGAAAAAATAAGAAAGCTACCATGATTCAATGAAATATTCAAATTCTCCTTGTATCTTTACAGTTTCCAGCAATTTAACCAATCTTTCAAACCCAAGAAAAAAAAAGTTAATTATTCTAGAAAAAGATTTGTTAGGAATTCTTTTGTTTATGTACCTGACTGGAACTCTTGGTCTTTAGTATATTCTACAAATAAATCTCTGAAAAAAATCATAATAATTCAATGCCCTTGAAAACCAACTTATGGGTTATTATAAAGTTGATATGCACTTATTTTCATCCTTGAAAAAATAGCTAGTTACATGAAAAGGCAAGCAGACTGCAAGTTTTGATAATGATTCCAAGTAGTTCAGTGATTTTTTTCTACAAAAAAAAAAAAAAAAAAACAACAACAACAACCACAAAACTGATAAATAAAAACAACACTAGAAACAGGTATTTGAATAAAATGGGTAACATAAACTTCACACAGAAGTGAGAGCAGGCCATATGCTCTACAACTCCTATAGGAATAGGCAGAAACTGAAGGTTTTAGCTTTTATTTCTTAAAAGGTTCCTCATTCTTCAAAATCCTTAGACCTGGAATTACAAATGATTGTTGGGCACCATGTGGGTGCTAGGAATTAAACCCAGACTCTTGGAAAGAACAAGGTGCTTCTAAACACAGAGCCACCTCTCCATCCCTTTCTCTTTTATTCATTTTTTAACTTAACAGTTTTTAATTTACCTACAAAGCAGTGGATTTCTATATGGCTTTTCACATGGCCTTCACTTTGACTAAATCTCTCTCCCCGCCTTTTCAGCTCTGTTATCCACTTCATCCTTGCTTGAACATTTTCATCCCTAGTACTTTTCCTATTTTCTATTCATAGTTCTTAGTTAATTTTTCACACACACACACACACACACACACACACACACACAAATTAGAACGTTTATTGAACCATATTTGTCAAAGGCAACAAAAACATTTTTGGAATCACATACTGGTGTGTCATACCTTCCTTAATTTCTTTTTTTTTTTTTTTTGAACTTTAAATCTTTGTTTTTAAAACTTTTTATTCATTTTACATCTTTGTTGTAACCTCATCCTTCCTCCTTTCCCAGGACCACCCTCCTCAGTTTTTCGTTTTTATTTTATTTTATTTTATTTTATTTTATTTTATTTTATTTTAATTTTTATTTTTATCAGTTACATTTTATTAATTCTGTATCCCAGCCGTGCCCCGAACCCTCGTTCCCTCCCAGTCCCTCCCTCCCTCCCTCATCACCACTGTGCCCCTTTCTAAGTCCACTGATAGGGGGGACCTCCCCCCATTCATCTGATCCTGTTTTATCAGGTATCTTCATTGAGTTCCTGTTAGAAATAGTCCTTGTTCCCCTCACTTTGGGAAACCAATTGGTTACTGAGCTACCACAGGCAACATCTGAGCGGAAGTTCTAGGTTATATCCATACATGGTCCTTGGTTGAATGTCAGTTTCAGAAAAGACCCTGTGTCCAGATATATTTGGTCTTTGTGGAGCTCCTATCCTTTCCCCATCAGACTAACTCCCCTTCTTTCTTATGATTCCCTGTACTCTGCCAAAGGTTTGCTCATGAGTCTTTGCTTTTAAAACACTGCTAGTTAGAGGCTTTCAGATGCACTCAGTTTCTTCTGTGACTTAAATCCCCATGGCCTGGCCTTGCCTCTTTCTCCTCTTCACACATATGGCTTTACTTGATATCTTGCTTCTCTCCCTAAGTTTATTTGATCCTTGATAATCTTTAATATTTCCTATCAATTCAGGCATTTCATTACCTTGCAGGTATTTTGAGACATCCTATGTCATGGTTATCAACGCCTATCCTTCCTTAATTGAACATTTTGAAAGCTAACATTATTTTTGTTCATGTACTCATTGTTTGTTTACTAAGTCTTACCCAGATCTTATTTTGGTGATGAGGCAGCCCTGTACAAACCAGATAGGGACCCTCCCCATGAGAACAGAATTCCTATATTCTTTATTTACCAGTATAGATTCTCATTATATTGCAGAATAACTAACATGCAGAAATAATCAACCTCCGTTCAGTGGATGACTTAAACAATATTGAGTAAACATATGCATTTCTATAGTTTGTCCCCATTGTCATTACATTCTTCTGTGTGGATTCAGTAAAAGCATAAATATAAAAGAATAAATCATTCTGTGATAATGTCTAATATATGAACTATCTTCAGAGCATACTCTACTCAGTAAGACAGTGAAATTAGCACCTGCAACAGTACATAATGGTGTGCTGGATGTAACAGAATGAAGAAGTAGAAAAGCAGTGACCAAATATTGTTTTTCATGCCCTCTATTGGGTGCGTAAACTTAAAACTTCAGATCTGCTCATTGTCACTAGTTTCTTATTATTCTGAAATTCATCTTGAAACAAACAAACCCCCCAAAACCCACTTTTTTTAAGAAAAAAAAGGGGGCTTTTTTTAGTAGTGTGTAGTAATCAGTGGGCTTTATTTTTGTAATATTTTTCCTATGTGGTTTTTGAGGTGTCTTTGTTCACCTGTTTTTATCATGATAATCATCTCACCTTTCTTTCTCATTCCTTTGCAAAACCACTCAAATCATGCCATGTCAGGTGTTTAATTCTTCCTGATTGTGGTGGTGCTACTGTCAGGACCCAACGTATGTCTTCCAGTGGGAACAGATTCTGGAAAGCATAGGTCCTGCTCGCAAATTATTCGATTGTAAATTTATGGAAGACATAGTTAAGAAAATTCTGCATATGTCAAATTTTCTACATATGTAAAATACCTACATATATAGGTATCGTGCCAAAATGCATGCATATGTAAAGTGCTATGTCAAAATACATGCATATGCAGGTGGCATGTTGTTCCATAAAGACAGTGCTACATAGCATTTTACTAACCATTGTCTTTTCTTAAATCTGCTTGCTTATTCAGTCTTCAGAATTATTCATATTTCTTCTATAGTTGGAGTTGTCGGGGATTCATTCCTGGTATTTTCCACTGCCATCACATCTGTGCTTTTCTTTCTTTCTTTCTTTCTTTCTTTCTTTCTTTCTTTCTTTCTTTCTTTCTTTCTTTCTTTCTTTCTTTCGTGGGTGCAGTGAGCTTTATTGATGATATTCAAGAGAGTAGGGCTTCCTGGGCCACTCCTGCTATTCTGGGGGTCTGGGATGGAAACTGTGAGAGAGACACTCAGTGTCAGGGGCAGAGTGGGGACAGGGTCTTCTCATCAGGCGAGGGCCTCTCTCTTGTTCTCAAATCCTTTCTGGGGTCAGTGGTTCAGAGGTTCTTAGTCCTTGGAGGCCATGTAGACCATGAGGTCCACCACCCTGCTGCTGTAGTTGTACTCATTGTCATTCCAGAAAATGAGCTTTACAAAGTTGTCATTGAGGGCAATGTCAGCCCCAGCATCAAAGGTGGAAGAGTGGGAGTCACTGTTGAAGTCACAGGAAAAAACATGGTCCTCAGTGTAGCCCAGGATGCCCTTTAGTGGGCCCTCAGATGCCTGCTTCACCACCTTCTTGATGTCATCATACTTGGCAGGTTTCTGCAGTCAGCATGTCAGATCTACAAGACATGTTGATGGTAGGAACACAGAGGGCTATGCCAGTGAGCTTCCGGTTCAGCTCTGGGATGACCTTGTCCAGAGTCTTGGAAGCACCAGTGGATGCATGGAAGATGTTCTGGGCAGCCCCATGGCCATCACACCACAGCTTTCCAGAGAGGCCATCCACCATCTTCTGGGTAGCAGTGTTGGCATGGAGTGTGGCCATGAGTCCTTCCATGATGCCAAAGTTGCCATGAATGACATTGGCCAGGGGGGCTAAGCAGTTGGTGGTACATAAAGCATTGCTGACAATCTTGAGAGTTGTTATACTTCTCATGATTCATGTCAATCATAAACATGGAGGCCTCTGTAGAAGGGTCAAAGATGATAAGCCTTTTGGTCCCACTCTTCAAATGGGTGCCTGTTGTGGATATAAACATGTTTTTGTTTTGGTCCCAGGTGTTGGATGTGGTACTGATTCAGCTGGTCCACAGCAGCAGACTATGTGCTTCATGCAGGCTCTAAGAGGAGCTCTTTACCAGCTGCAGACAGTTTAAATCTGAGGAATCTGGAGAGAGAATAAATGCCAGAGCTCAGAGAGTGTGAAGAGCAGTAAAAAGAATAATGCTGCTCCTGCTTCCCCTTGCTGCTCCTGGTTGCTGTTGTGAGACAAGAAGATGGAGATCTACTGAAATGAGGACTGGTCTGGCTCCAAGGAACCCAATGTTCCTGACCAGCAGGAAGCATCTAGAAAGAACTGTGCCACCTCTCCCACTAACCCTTTCTTTCTCCTACCTGGTGTTGAAAGGAATTGGGGTGGAATAGGGAGAAAAAGATAAGAAACGTAAATAAAAGAGTTTTTAAAAAGTACAGCAACAAGCCCAAGCCTTCTCCATGGTGGGGAAGACACCAGTAGTCTCCACAACATGCTCAGCACCAGCACGGCCCCATTTGACGTTAGTGGAATCTCACTACTGGAAGATGGTGATGGGCTTCCTGCTGATGACAACCTTCCCGTTCTCAGCCCTGACTGTGCTGTTGACCTGGCCATGGGAGAGTCATACTGGAACATGCAAACCATGTAATTGAGATCTATGAAGAGCTCATTGTTGGCAACAATCTCCACTTTGCCAGAGATGTGGGCAGCTCTGGTATCAGGCATTCAATACAGCCAAATCCATTCACTCCAGCCTTCACCATTGTCTAAGGGACAAGGATGGCACTCCATGAAAAGCTGCTCTGTCTCTGGAAGAGAGGGGAACAGAGACTCACATCTATGCTTTTCAAACAAAATTATTAACCACTCTGTGATTTGTTATTTGTAATTTCATCTTATTTTACCTAAGCACCTTATTACTACTTTTGTAGACTAGAGTTTTTGAAGTGCTCTTTAGAGCCTTCAAACTTACATGCACCATTCTAGGACTTATTTTATGTCAGTATAAATGAAACCAGACCTCTTATGTAGATTCGGCCTTCTACTTCCTTTATCACCACTACTATGCCTATTCACCCAGTATCTAGCGCAGATAGTTTTATAACATATGCCAGCTACCAAGTCACCTACTGTGAGGAGGGTTATTTTCATCTGAATCACAGATCATGGCCTATGTCAGCCAATTTCTTAAGCTATAGTATACTGATAATTTTGAGTGTATCATAATATTTCTTTTCTACGAAGACATCTCTTTTTTGAGGTATGTTCCCAGAATATGTGATTGAAGTGATTTTATCATTTTATAATTGATTTTCCTCTCTCATATCAACTCTATATTGATTACATTTTTTTAATTTTATAAAAATTTTTGTGTGCATGTGCCTAAGGGATTATAAAATTCAGTCTATAACTCCACAAAGTTTGTATTTTATATGTACTAGCCTACTTTATGCACACCTAACAAATCTTAACATTATTCTCATTGTTATATGTTCAAATTATTGCATGAAGCACTCCAGTTTGAATGTCTTTTTTTTCTAATTTTTTATTAACTTGTTTATTTACTTTATTACTGCCTCTTCCCCTACCTCCGCTCCTCCCAGTTCTTCCCTCTTATCTCCCTTCACTCCATCTCCTTTTTCTTCCTCCTCAGAAAAGAGGAGGCCTCCAAATGGATATAAACTCGCCTTGCTTTGGCATGTCAAGTTGCAAGAGGACTAGGCACATCTTCTCCTATTGCAGCTAGACAAGCAGCCCAGTCAAGGGAAAGGGAATAAAAGGCAAGCACCAGAGTCTAGTCTATCTTTACCACTGTATTCTCTAGCCCTTTATTTCTTTTACCTTTAGTAGACCTATGGCTAAAACTTAAAAGTAGAGTTCTCTCTCTCATTTTCCACTTTCCTAAACATCAACAACTTCCATTTATACCTCTCAAATAACTCTCAGGTTTTTCAGGCCTGCTAGGTACCAGCACCACTGCGTCGGGTTGGGGCCACATGAGTACAGAAGGGCAGGTGATAGAGTACTGCCTTTTTCAGCCCAGGTCAAGAGTTCTCTCTATGGTGACAATTTCTTTTATTCCCCTGGATGTGTGTGATAGAGAATCCCTCTCTACTCAAACAATTCAGAGTAAGTACTATTCTTTAAATACTGCTGCATATTTTCTAAGCAAATCCAAAGTTCAGTCATTAAGTCCAAGTTGTAGACCTCTTGGAACTTTGAATACTCCTTTTGAAGAGCAGACTGATTTTCTATGTTCCAGAGCCCATTCACCTAGGGAATCAAGACTTCCCTCAAAAACTGAAGTTCTAGGACTATTTCTAACAGGAACTCAATGAAGATACCTGATAAAACAGGATTAGATGAATGGGGGGAGGTCCCCCCTATCAGTGGACTTAGAAAGGGGCACAGTGGTGATGAGGGAGGGAGGGAGGGACTGGGAGGGAACGAGGGTTCGGGGCACGGCTGGGATACAGAATTAATAAAATGTAACTGATAAAAATTAAAATTAAAAAAAAAACTGAAGTTCTGTTATTGTAACTAGTAGCAGAGAATTTTAACATCTGTATTTATGGCCAGTAGAACCCAAAGTGTCTGGCTTGGTGACTATCATTACTTTCATAAGACTCTACAAAGTATCAAATATACTTATGCAAGGATGGGATCGCTCTGAAAACATAAACAATGATAAGTTATATATTTTAATACAAGTTACATATGATAAATGTATTAAATATGGGTAGAAAAGAATGCTAAAAGTAAGCTGACTTACAGTAGCAGATTAGTGAATTATTTTTTACTTACCTATATTTACCTATTTTATAGTTCTGGATGTTGAGTCGATATACTTTATGTATGCTAGGAAAATGCTCGACCACTGATGTCATCCCAAGAACATCCAAATTCACTTTTAAAGTTTATGATTCATGTCAAGAACATTGGTACTCATTACACAATATATACACATTGTTTCTCTTTAATCTACCAGAATGTCACTGTGTATCCTAGATCCCATTTTAAAATCTTTTCCAAGGGAGAAAATTCTGAGTGGTTTTAAACCATTCTCTTTAGTCTTTTCTATCTAATAAAGTAAGAAAAAAAATTGATTTTCTACTTAAATCACATATCTAGAGAGTTAGAGCACATTTACCTTGTTTCCCTGGGTCAAGAGTCTAGGAACAGTTTCTTTGTGTATTTTGCTTTTATGCTAGCACCAGCCTATAAGCAAATGTTAGAAATCATGTTGAAAGACTAAAGTAGGGAAAATCGAAGCTTATTTATATTACTGACAGAATGAGTCTTTTTGGGTTAGATGTATCGCTGAGTGCTCTAGGCTTTTTTTCTGACTATTGTATGGTTGATTACCCTGGGTTTAGTTATTTAATGGAGGTGTTTAGAGGCCTCTGTCATGTGAAATTCACAGAGACAATATAGAATATAGCTGTCTTATTCAAGAACATAAATCAGTTTTCCTTATCAAATCTGCCAAAGTAGGCTGACATAGTGTAGCAGAGTGATCTTAAGAGTAGTATGTGTCTTACTTCATTTTAGCAGATGCAGTTCAGAGAAGAGGAGGGAAAAGAAGGGACTAGTTGCAGTCATGTTGGATCTTTCATCTTGGTCTTCAAAAACCTTTTTATACTATGCGCCATACTACTTTGTGACCATCATCAAACTGTTTTGTCCTAAGTTGCCGAAAGCTACAAATATTCCTATATTTCTTATCTTAATCTAGAACTGTAGAGCAGACTTTTTCTGAGGATATATTAACCTAAAAGACTTCCACTTGCATGACAGCTTAGAGATGGGGAAGGCGTCCCTTGGATTCCTAGTGCTCCTTATTCCTTACCCAAAGGACACTTCCATTAAGCTCCCTGTGCCTGCTAAACATCATCCAGCTATTCTTATGTTTTTACTTCTTCCCAGTTTTCTGAATTCTTCATTTATCAAAAGCTTCCATCAAGGAAAGCAGTGATTTGCCTGGAAAGCCTACAGCAGAGTTGCCGTGATTCGCACAAGGCACTGCCCTCACCTCATGATAATGACTCCCTTGTTCACACTTTGTATTTTATCTACTTGTTAAGCTGTACGTCTTTCAAATGTTTCCACATATTTCTGACAAATATTTTCTTGATTTCTCCCACTTGCTCAAACACAAGTCATCTCTTCTTCAGTATTTACTCTCTCCCTAGTTACAGCCAGCTCCTAATTTAGATCTTCAAGAGTTCATCCCTGAATGAGCTGAAAGGAAGATTTCTTTGTTTCTCTAAAGCACAGGGTCTACTTATTTTTTAATTACGCTTTTGATTGTATTTATAGCAATCTGTATGTACCAGCTTTCTTCTCTTCAAATTTTCTCTAGTTCGATGACTTCAATATATTCTAAAGTCAGAAAGAACAGAGATACTGTTCATTGCATTTTTTGTCAGCTTCCGTCATAGCATATCTTGTTTTCATGCGAGCCAATTTATAAAAGTTATTTAGTGAATGAATGAGTATAACAAAGGTTAGAGCAGGAAGAAAATAAGATAGACTCTTTGCTGTAATGATAGAAAGTGTCTCTCCTGTTCTTGTTTTTTTTTTGGCTTCAATGACAGGTACCATCTAGTCTAAAAGAGAGAAGCCAATATTTGAGCCTTTGTAATCTTCTAGAAACTGGTGAAGACACTCTGAGCATCATCCGTTATCGTCCCTGCAAGTGTATTTGAATCTATTACTTTTTTAATGTTAAAAAGAAACCAAGATGAGAATATGCTCAATATGACTCAGACAGAGAATGGCAGGATAAGAGACTGCCTGTGTTCAGTTTGTTCATTGTCTGTCCAGTAAACTATTTTCAATCTCTTTGTAGCATGTCATAGTAGTCAAAAATTCTAGTTAAATGGTTCTACATGGTAAATATTTGTTCGTGTTCTTTGTTCACTGGTATTTCCAGATGAGCAAACAAAGAGCGAAAACAGCCTGGCCATATTAGATAGCTTGTTAAAGCAGATGAAAATTCACATTTTCTTTTTTTTTTTTTGACTCTTTTTTTTTTTTATTTTTATCAGTTACATTTTATTAATTCTGTATCCCAGCCGTGCCCCGAACCCTCATTCCCTCCCAGACCCTCCCTCCCTCACTCATCACCACTGTGCCCCTTTCCAAGTCCACTGATAGGGGGGAACCTCCCCCCATTCATCTGATCCTGTTTTATCAGGTATCTTCATTGAGTTCCTGTTAGAAATAGTCCTTGTTCAAGACGTTTTGATGTTGCTTCTTAGTCTCGAGGTCATCACTACGATTGAATATTTGTTGATGTGTACATGTGCGCATACTCATCTACTCTATTTGAACTAATTATAATCAATTGCTCATCTTTAATTTTATTATCTTTTGTGTCATGGAAGAAACATAGAATGAGGTTTGACTTCATAATTTACAGCACAATAACCTTGGCCACACACACACACACACACACACACACACACACAATTGTACAGTAACCTGTAGAATTTATTCTGCAGAACCAAAACCTTATAGTGGTAGGACAACAACTCTCCATTTCTCTTCCACCCCAGCCCCTGGCAACCAGTATTAAACTTTCTACCTAGAAAATTGCAGTACTTCAGATTCCACATGTAACTTGAAACAAACAGCACTCATCCTGTGATTGGTTTATTTTACTTATGCTTTTTTTTGGCGGGAGGAGGTTGAATGATATTTCATTGTATGGATAAGCCACATATGTCACCAATAAACATTAAGACCTTTCCATACATTAGTTATTGTGAAAACTGCTTCACTGAGCATGAAGATATTATCCCTTTCTCAAAAATCCTAAGTTGATTCTTTGGGGTATGTCTCCCAAGATGAAATTTTTGGATTTCAGGGTAATTTTTGTTTTAATTTCTTGAGGAATCTCATTATAGAGTTCTCACAAAATTTGTACCATTTTGTAACTACAATAGTGAATGAAACTTCAGATTCCCCATATCCTTAACTATACCCACTACCTTCTGTTTTGATTTTATTTTAGTGCCCTGCAAGGAGGAATAATAATTCAGGTTGCTAATCATTTTTATTCATCTTCTGAGTGATTATAGTGTTTTCCAATATACCCATTGCTCACTTCTGTGTCTTCTTGGAACATTGTTTGTCCCTGTGCCTTGTATGTGTCTAATCAGGTGTTTTGAATTTCCTATTTAGTTGTAAGAGGTCTTGGTATCCTCTTCAGATTGACTCATGCTGGATAAATGGTCTGGAAGCATGGTGCCCATTTCTTGGTACATTTTCAGTCTATTGACTGCTGTTGCAATCCTGGAACTTTCATTTGGTGCACTCTCACTTGTATTCTTCCTTTCTGTTGCTCACTGTTTTAGTGTCACATCTAAGAAGTCACTGCTAAGTTTAATGCTGACATATTTTCTTTATGGTGCTTTAAGGAGTTTTGTGCTTCCAGATCTCACATTTAAAGTTTCAGTCCATTCTGAGATGATTTCTGTGTGGTGTTGTTAGGATCTTGTTACAGTCTTTGGCATGGACATATCTACTTTGTTAATATACCTTATGGAAGGGATCACCTGTCTCCGTTTTATGTCCTTGTACCTCCTGGTACACAAAGACTGATTAACAATGTGCATAGATGTTGATTTCTGGGCTCCTTGTACTTCTACATTGGAAGATGTTCATATTCTATCTCACTACTATCATAGTCTATTAAGGTTACTATACCAAAAGTGCCACAGATTAAGTAGTTTAAAAAGTGAACATTTGTTTATTATACCTCTGTGAACTGATAACCTTCCACCAGCAAATCCTCAATCAAGGCACTGGAAGATTTAATATCTATATTATATATATATATATAGTTTAATATCTTAAGATATATATAGTTTAATATCTTAACTCACAGATACCTGACAGTTTTTGTCTTTTAACATCACTAAAAATGGCTAGATATTTTTTTCTGAGGACTTTTGAAAACAATGCAAATAAATCCAATTATATGTGAGCAACATTCAAAACCTAACAACCTCCCAACAACCTCAACAACATTACTACATAGTTCATAGGATTTAAAAATACATATCTTGGCAGGACATATTATCCAGCATATGGGGAGGACCACACTGTTTGGACTAATGTAGCTTTGCAAGGTATTTTGAACTTGAAAGGTGTGATGCTTCCAATCTTTTTCCTTGATGCTATATAGCAATCTAATTTTACTTTTGTTGCAAAAAAAGTTCAATTAAGGGTTTTGATAGGGATTTTAATAAATCTTTAGCTTACTTTGAGGTATATGGACTCTTTGTTTGAATTCATCAGATCTATGAAAATAAGTCTTATTTCTTTATTGTTATCTTCTGCCTTTGGTTTGTTCTTCAGTTTTCTCCACTGATATCTTGCAGTTTTCATTGTAGAACTGATTTACCTCTTTAGTCTTTAGTTAAGTATTTTGGATGGTGTGTGTGTGTGTATGTGTGTGTGTGTGTGTGTGTGTGTGTGTGTAGGGGGATCTGGTAGTGGGAACTGAAAGTAGCATAGTTGCTCTACCCCTTAGATTTTGAGCCAACGATTCATTAAGTTCCCAATGCAGAAATTAACGAGCAATCCTTCTCCCTCAGTCCTATGAATAAGTTCACAGGACTCAGCCACCAGGCCTGGCTTTTGGTGCCATTTTAAGTAATATTATTTATCCCTTCTGTTTTCCAGGAAGTTTATAGCTAATGTGTAGAATCATAATCACATAGAAAATCTGATGATATTTGTAACAACAAGGACACTGAATTGATAATCATGTACCTTTCAGTAAAGAAAAGCACAGATGTCAGACAAGATGGCTCCAGAGGTAAAGGTGCCTGTCCCCAAGCTTGGCAACTTGAGTTGCCAAGATCATGGTCAGAACTTGCAGGATGAGAGGAAAAAAATCAATTCTCACAGGCTGTGTTCTGACCTGCACAGATGCGCTCACACACACACATACACACAATAAATTTTTACATATATGCATGAACATAATATTTGTAAAAATAAATTATTGGCATTATAAATAATAATTTTAGATTATGTCTTTTTTATTATTGAGAGAAATAATTATTTTTGTTTTCTAGTGTAACAGTGTTTAACAAAGTAGAAACTTTTTCAATAATACACTTTGACATTCCAATCTCTCTGAAACCTGTCTAAAGCAAAAAGAAGAACCATTTCACCTTAGAAAGCATGTTACACCATTCTCTTTCATACTTGGAGGTGAACCCGGGAATGTTCAGGAAGATGTACACATCTACAACTTAATGAGTTAGATTATTTTTCAGAATCTTTATGAGATGTGACTTAAAAACATATGTACATCCTACCAGTTGAATATGATTGTGTCTGTCCTGGTCCAGGTAACTCCATATTTTATGTTGTTGTCCAGAATCTAATTCTTAAGACTTCATTCTGTCTATACTAAGCAGATGGTTAGCAAGTGCCATCTACTGATTGTTTTACTTTCTAAGTTGGAGCCCTTTTACCTCAAAAAAGAAGCAAAATAAAATATATGGCCGATGGGATGGATAAAACACATATGAAAAGCACAGGAGTATAACCTTCATAGATTTAATTTTTTACATAATAAGTCAACTTTTAACTCTATTTACAGAAGTAAAATGTAACAGATAGAATCTTGCAGAAGTCTTGCATTTCAACTTTACTCTGGGTCTTCAAAACAAAGAATTCTTATTCAACAATTTCACCCCAAAAGAATACACAATTGTCTGTGACTCAGTTCAGTCTGTTTGAAGCGTTTCGCACTAGACCTGTCAGTTTTCAAAATGTGGACCTATGAGTCATGTATCAACATGGTTAAATAAAAGGTTGCTGCATTAAATACAATGACCTTGCTACCTTTTAGTCGCAGTCTTAGAGAGCAAACTTGTTTTAATTAGCAGTCAGCAAGCAGACTGTAACTTCACTGAAGGAGCATTGAAGAATCACTGCCTATTAACAACCCAGCGGTAAGTAAGCCAGCACAAATACTTATAACCAAATAGTGTGCATTGCAGGAGTGGAGAGGATTAGCTATTGGGCACACAACACAGTGGAGGAAATTGCTTTATTCCCAGTACTGCTGGGTACCAGGAGGCAATCACTGTGCCTCCAGCCCATTAACAGCATTCAGAGTGTTGCTTCCCATAGAAGGGGTTATTGGCTAACCACTGGGTGACCAATTAAATGCTATGAATAAGTCCCAAACCCAACAGCATGGGGCCTGTTTGTGGCACAGTGGTATCATTACTAAAGTGAAAACTTGATGAGAAAGGAACATATTTAATTATAGAACTATACAAATGGCTAATTAGGACCATAAAGTGAAATGAATGACTTTCCAGTGGATTTTTGAATGTTACTGATAACTGCTCAGCTTCTTTGGAGACCATGAAAGTGATCTACAGCTAGAGCCCTCATGTCATGGTAATGGATGGATCTTCATTAGAGGAAGAGTTTTTGACCTGGTTGCTCAGGTAGCATGGGTTCTAAAGACAATCTTTGATTCCTTTCACTGTGAGGGTTCTTCCATTGCAACCCCCTGGTCTCTCATGAGTTCCGCTTGCTTTCACAATAATTCTTATGGGTTTGAATGCAGAAACATTATCTACAATAGTCACTCCCTATCAGTTGGAAAACTCAATCACAAAAGAGTGTTACTAGTTTGTGGAAAATACTGATCCATGCTTCTTGGTTCTATTAAACTCTAGTTGCAGTCTGAAAATTGGCACCTAAACCTTTGCTAATAACAGTATTCAATTGTTAAGCCAGTGTGAATCCTTTATATGAAAAAAAATTACAATTTAAACTGTGTCTACCTAGTGTCAGTGTTTAAATGAAGGGAAACATTAGCAGTCTCTGTGGAATCGCCAAGTCTAAGTAGACAGATTGACTCTTGCTGTCAACTGCTAGAGAAAAACTCTGTGTGATATTGTTTTTATGTTTTATCCCAATGTTTTATGTTTAAACAAAATTCATTCTTACTTATTCAAGAAAACTAAAATAAGCATTTTCAATGTACAAACAGATAAACTAAGCTTCTTCAGAAACACCCTTTCTTTGTAGAGTTGGGAAAGTGCCAAAAAAGAAATTATGTGCATCTTGTCAATATTCAAAATATCAAATAAAGCAAACAGACAAAAAAAACCCAATACTTAATATTAAATGCATGCATTTGTTTATATTTTTATAATTTATTTATAAATTTTAACAATAAATTTTAAAAAATATACAGTTATCATAACCCTAGTTTCTTCCATTTCAAGTACCTACTTGCTTTATTGTGAAATCTATAAAACCACTTGGTAGGTGTCCAAGGTTTAGTGAAAACCAATGTGCTGTCTAAGCTTATACCCAGCATCACTGGGAACTTTAGTGAGGCACTATAGACTCTCTACATCTGAAAACACATTTTATGTTCCCTTGTGGTTTCATTAACAGAATTGTCTAGGCCCAGATACATGTTTTCCCATCTCTCTTTCTGAAAATGCTAGAAAGCAAAATCATGAGAACTTTGGATACATTTCTACTAATCACAAGAATTCTGAATTTGTTGGCCAATTGCTTTGTCAAAATTCCTTTAAATATATATTTTTTTTATTTTTTAGAATCTAATGTCTAAACCTAGTTCAAGAGTTCTGAAATAGACTAGGATGTGGACATGCCTATACAAATCATAATTTGCTCATGGGAAGAAGTGATGGTTCCTGACACCTAAATATCCCCAGGCAGAAGTTGCCCAGGATCTTCCTGCCTCGCTGATTTCTATTGAATTCTGACCTTCAAACACAAGTAAATTTCTCTTTTTAGGCACAATTTCTCTTATGAATTTTTTTTTTACTAATTCAGCCAAATAGCTCTGCCCATAGTTCTTTGAATACATTGCACACAAGAGCCATGAGCATAAGCATTTACAGTCCTTTCATCTTTTTCTATTCTCCAGCAGTGAGGTGTCTCAGTTGATCATCTTCTTTCGCCTTTATTTCGGGCAATTTTGAAGCATGTATAAGTTGTTACATGTTAACTATCTACATCATTTATTCTCTTTAAAATCATATGTACATTTGGGTTTTTTTTTTTTTTTTGCATCATGCATAGAGCTAAAAAATGTCTCTATTTCATTGCACATTGAGTATTCTTGTTGCCTTTAACTCTGAATACCGACATTGCGTCTCCTGGATGTATTTTCTTCCTGTTATTGGTGAACTTCATCTTATATCCTCCATTGTAGACATTGTTGGGCAAAGTTCATATTTCATTTAAAATGGTATTTTCTTCATTATTTAATGCTCAAGTTATTTGCATTTTCAAACACATATTTAAGAAATTGTTATTTTTAAGTACAAACCCATAGCTTTATAAGATAATTAAGTTGTAATCAATTAATACCCTTTTTTTAAAAACAGAATTCAACAAAGTCTTGTCTTTAGTGAAGTGAATAGCCACACATGTTAACACACACATATGCACACACACTTATAAAACATTCTGTCTAAGAGAAAGACTTGGAGGTGTATAGTATATATCCTCTGCAGAAAGGGTGCCATGGCAGCATCAGAAGTGCATGAGACATTCTTTAAAGATAAAACAATGGGAGGCAAAAAGACAAAGGAAAGATTCAGGATACAGACCCAACACTCATGAAGGGGAGTCAAGTCACAGGAGTAAGCAGAGAGACTCTTGGACCAAAACAATGTCTGGGAAAGTTTTATCTAAGACAGTAAAGAACGCCACGACTAATGTTCCCAGTGAAAGGGGTCCAGTGAACTGTGTACACTGGTCCATACTAGCATCCCCACTGCATTCAGACTCAGTGAGAAAGCTGTGTGTGAAAGGAGTGATGTCAGTAAAAACATGGTCATAGTTTCAAGAAAGCAAGAAAGTTCTTTGATAGGTTATGTGATCTACAGTGGGTCAGTGTGGCCCAAACATTGTATAACAGAACAATAAGTTTCAAGATGTATTATACTACTTTTATAGTAATACCCATCTTTAATGAAGAAGCCAGTTCCTTAAGTAACTGAAAGGTTGTATTATTCTATACAGTGACATAACTTTTAAATTCAGATCCGATTATTTCATGTAAGAAAAATAAGCAACAAAGCCAAAATCACAAAGTACAAATGGAAGAATCATGAATGTGTCTAGGAAAAAGTGACATTTTTAAGTACACAAGTTAAAAAATTATATAAATACATAATCATGTCTGAAAATAAAGCAAATGATTTCTCTGCAAATGGAGAATATGCTAAAACTTTGATATTTTTTTTATTTTTTATTTTTTTTATCACGTGGCCAAATTTATGGGACACATTGAAAGCAGTGCTCAGAGGAAAATTTATAGCACTAAGTGCCTGCAAGAAGAAATTCGTAACAGCACATACAAACAACTTAATGACCCAACTGAAAAATCTAGAAAAAAAAGAAGCAGATACACCCAAGAGGAGCAGACGGCTGGAAATAATCAAACTCAGGGCTGAAATCAATCAATTAGAAACAAATAAAACTATCCAAAGAATCAATGAAACAAAAAGCTGGTTCTTTGAGAAAATCAACAAGATAGACAAACCCTTAGCCAAACTTTGATATTTTTAAGTTTCAGTAATTTTACTGAAGACATCCAGGCACTCTTGTTTATATATGATTAACAGTTATTTCTATGCTACAGTAACAGTTACTATACATTATCCTTGAGTTGGGCCTCTTCAAGTTCTAACTTGACAATGCTCAGTTGTTTTCAGTTGTGAGATTTCATTTTTTTTTTCTGCTCTTTACATTTAGCCTTCAATTGCAGATGTTTTATGTCTGGCCTTCTCCACTGCTTCCCACCTCTATGTAACTTTATCACTTCTTTCTTTTTTGTGCACATTGCTCTAATACTAATCCCTGACTGTATATTTTATTTTATTTTATTTTATTTTATTTTATTTTATTTTATTTTATTTTATTTTTAGTTACATTTCGCTAACTCTGCATCCCAGCTGCATCCCACTCCCCCACTCCCTCCCCAACCCCACACTTCCTCCCAGGTCTCCTCCCTGCCCCCTTCCATGTCCACCAATAGGGGAGGACCTCCCCCCCTTTCATTTGACCCTGTTTTATCAGGTATCTTCAGGGCTGGCTGCAGAGTCCTCCTCTGTGGCCCAACAGGACTGCTCCTCCCCTGGGGAGGGGGGTTCAAGGAGCCTGACCTTGAGATCCTATTAGAAATAGTCCTTGTTCCCCTTACTTTGGAAAACTACTTGGTTAAAGAGCTACCACGGGCCACATCCGAGCAGAAGTTCTAGGTTATATCCATAGATGGTCCTTGTAGAGCTCTTATCCTTTCCATATGATACTAACTCCCCCTTTTTTATGATTCCCTTCACTCTGCCGAGGGTTTGGTTATGAGTCTTAATGTCTGCTTTGAAACACTGCTAGGTAGAGTCTTCCAGATGCCTTTTGCGGTAGACTCCTGTCATACCTTCAATGCACATCCCATTTGTCTTTCCAAATGAGGATTGATCATCTTCGCCCATGTTCACTTTCTTGATTATCTTCTTTAGGTGTGTAGATTTAATTATGTTTATCATTTTTGTAGGTCTATATAAGCGAGTATATACCATGTTTGTCTTTCTCCTTCTGGGATACTTCACCCAGAATGATCTTTTCTAGATCCCACCATTTGCATGCAAATTTCATGATTTCCTCCTTTTTGATTGCTGAGTAGTATTCCATTGTGTAAAAATACCACAATTTCTGTATCCATTCCTCCATCGATGGACATCTGGGTTGTTTCCAAGTT
>REGO01000078.1:1412967-1429077 GCA_010120015.1 Rhombomys opimus
GAGTTCCTGTCCTCTCCAGCTCTTGCTATTTCCCACTTCTTACATAGAATTCCATTCACT
Source organism: Rhombomys opimus (assembly GCA_010120015.1). Lineage (NCBI taxonomy): Eukaryota > Metazoa > Chordata > Mammalia > Rodentia > Muridae > Rhombomys > Rhombomys opimus. Next base: position 1,413,028 of record REGO01000078.1, read on the forward strand.
CTGCCTGACAGTTGGCCATGATTGTGCAAAGAAAACAATCCTTAGATCTACAATGCAAGAAGTCACAGGAAAATGCATCAGTCATCACCAAAGCAAAAAAATGTTTGAGAAAGTAAAAAATGAATGAGAGATCTGCTGCAAAAAATTGGCAAGCTGACAGATGAGAAACTTGTCATTGATAATTAAAACCTGAAAAAATTAAAATAATTTTTAAAATTATTTTAAAAAATATTTTTAAATAATTTTAATAATTATTTTTAAAATAATCTCCATGCCTGGTATTTGGTTGGAGTATAAGTCTCTGGGAAGACCCGTGTGTTCAAATTGTCTGGTTCTGTTGCTCTCCTTGTGGGGTTCCTGTCCTCTCCAGATCTTACTATTTCCCACTTCTTGCATAAGAATCCATGAACTCTGCACAACAGTTGGCCATAAGTCTCAGATAGTCTGCAGGGCGGACTATCAAAGCAGATGCTGTGTGGTTTTTATAGGCAATATCAGTTAAGAGATTAACTGACAAATGACACTTTGGAATTTCAAACAATGTTGAAATTGCTAAAGACCTCCATAGAGTCTTCTGAAATTAGAATGAACCTGCTTTGCATTATGAGAAGTCAGCGATGACTCTTAATGACAAAGAATGGAATGTTGTAGCTAAAAGTGGTGTGTTTGTGTGTCAGGTTGACAAGGAGTGGAATTATAAGGCTTAATTTTGTCTATAAACTAGATAGGATTTCAAATCACTACTGATAAGCTTCTGGTTATGTCTGTGGAAGATAAATTAGGTTAAAATATATCTTAATTTAGGTTCATGGATGGGAAGCTCACTCTGTGGTTATGGTTTGTCAATCTCATGGCTCTAGTGATGTGCTGAATGAGGAGGAGAACAGGAAACTGAGCAGGAGCATATATCTCACTCTGTTCCTTGATTGTGGATCAACATTTTTACCTCAAGTTCTTGCCACTCTGATTTCCTAACCACAATGGACCGTTCCCTCAAATATTTAGCTAAAATAAACCCCTTTTCCTTGAGTTGCTTTGGTCAGCAACTCAAAAGAGCAGCACAAGAAGTGACTAATAACCACCAACAATGTTATAGGAAACAATAGGCATCAGTAGACCAATGGATAAAAATAAAATAGGATTAGGAAACTTCCGATCATTATAAAATCAACAAAATAAAAAATCCAGGAATTAATACATGCTTTTCAGTAATAATTCTGCATGTTAATGATATCAGTTTGCCAATATAAAAGCAAAGATTGGATTAAAAACAGGGCTGATCCATATTTTCCCTACAAGACAAATGTCTAACTGGTAAAGGCAATGCAGCCATAAGGTGAAAGGCTGGTAAAGAGAGCTTGAAGTAACTGGAATTAGGAAGTGGAAAAAGTATAGCTACATTAATTTGGTGTAATACCTAAATTAGGAAGATGAGATTAAAAAGGTACTTCCTATTGACTGAGTGAATAATCTGTCAAGAGAATATCACCAACTATTAGTGGACCACTTTTTTACAGAAAGAAAAATACAATGTCCCCCCCCCCAAAAAAAAAACAGTAATGTATTTAAATCACAGATTGATATCAACACAATAGCAGTGCATATCAATATTCATCATTACAAAAGCATTGTTTCTGGGCAGTGAATGCTGAAAGTCACAATGCCCACCTGCCAGGGAGAGTTTGTCCAGGGTTGTAAGGATCATGGTGGATTTGGAAGTAACTACTTTCTGACTGCATTTGAGGCTTTCCCCACAGAAAGAACTCATACCTGGTAAGGTAAACATGGTCAAAGTGCATGTCTATGGAGGTCAAAGGTTTTAGTGGGTAAATTACTGCTGTTGTATGACTAAGTTGAAGTGATGCCAAACTACCTTCTAAATATTGAAGTTTATACCTGCAAATCACTGGTACTTTCAGCTTTATTCAGAGATGCTTCTGTTCGTAGTGGGCTACAGCTCAATGTGCTAAAAACAAGGGACTGATGAGTTCTTAGCTCTAACCCAGAAAATTAATTCATTTCTACAAGGTTCAGTACACGGTGGAGTAAGATGTGGAAAGAATTAATACATGGTCGTATTAATATATATATATATATATATATATATATATAGTAATACACAGTGCTGTAAAATGCTTTCTTCTGAACATGACATGAGTGTTGGACCTGTGAACTGATTGAAGCAGTAGCTACTTGACCAAGACCTGCACAAACAAGAATTAGCCAATCAATATTTACCATGGATAGGGAGAGAGATTTAACATACCTATGCTGGAGGAGTTATGGAAAGTAAAGACTGTAGCATTAGGAGAATCCTATTCTTGAGCGGTAGAGTAACTGATTCATTGTATTTTCTCAGGTCAACAGTCTGCACTCATGTTTCTTCAGGGAGCACTAATTAACTGCAGTGCATAATCAAAGAAGACACATGAAAGTAGGGGAATTTGGAAAATATATATGTTTATATTTTGTATATTATATATTATAATATGTATTACATTGTGGCAGGAAAAAAAACTAGAAATATACCTAAAGAGTTGAAAGATCTTTACAATAAAATGTTTTAAACTATGAAGAAATAAATTGATGAAGACAATAGAAGCTGGAAACAATGTAGCTTTTTTCAAAAATAATTGACAGTTCAATGCAGTCTAAGTCAAAATGTAGTGACTGCTTAAAAGAAAACAACAAAAAAAGGAGAGCATAAAAGAAAAAGATAGCAAGAGAAAATTTAAAGATTAGACAGGAATCCAACTGAATTGGAAACATGAGATTGGAAGTAGATTTGTCATATTTCATTGTATACATGCAAGAAATTCTCATAAAATAAACCAACACAACAAAAATAAATGACTAAATAAGTACATAAATAAATAAATATAGTCTTAAAATTTATATGAAAACCAAAGATATCAAATAGCCAAAGAAATACTGAACAGAAGAGGGCTAGAGGTATTGCAACAGATCATGGGAGAAATAGTGACACATGGTCTTAAATTATACAGCAGAGCCACAGTAACAAAAATCTAAGGTCTTACTATGACACAAAAACATAAGAAAATATAGATAACTTGAATAGAACAAAATAAAAACCAGAAATAAAACCACCAGTAACAGCCACTTGATTTTCTACAAATATGCCCTATGTATGTGTGTTTCTGTGGGTGTGTGTTTGTGTGTGTATGTTTTTGTGTCTGTGTGTTTTGGTGAAAACACAACGTATTCAGCAAACACTTCTGGTAAGAATGGATTTTATAAAACCTTTGTTTAATTTTAATGGACGTTTACCCTAAGGAAGACCAAAATTATAATATTTGAAGGAAATAGACAAAAATTGCGGAACTTTATATTAAATAAATAGCCTCTAGTCTGAAAAATAACACTATTTAGAGAGCCTAGATTTTATACAGTCATATAAAATTGCTATAAGAGACATGCTAGATGGGGAAAGGTAACAACACAAGAGTATATACGGGGGGAGGGAATATGGTCAGTATGCAAAATATACTTGTAATATGTGTGAAACCTATCATCATCTAAAATGAAAGTATGGCAATAACAAATTAAATATCATATGCCTCAATAACATTTACAAGAAAAAGTAAGAGGGAATCTTGGGGAATAGTGGGAGGAAAGAGAAAAGGACTAGGAAGTGACAGGAGCTCCACAAGAAAAACAACAGAGCCAACTAACCAGGGCCCAGAGGGGTTTGCTGAGACTGAAGCATCAACCAAGAACTGTGAATGAACTGGACCTAGACCCCCTACAAAGATGTAGCATATGGGCAGCTTAGGCTTCAAGTGGGTCCTCTAATAAGGAAAGTGGGGACTGCATCCTTCAGGGACTCATTTGCATTTAGATCACTTCCAGTGGCCAGACTGCCTTGATGAACTGGGGTGGGTGGAAAAGGGAGCTCCCCTTTTCTGAAGAAAGGGGGAGAAAAAGGGAGAGAGGGTAGGACTGGGAGGGGAGAAGGGAAGGGGCTACAAGGATATAAATTGATTAAAATGATAAATAAGAATAATAAAAAATAATAAATAATTATAAACAAATAATACATAAAATAATAATAAATAAGAAAAAAGAGGACATATTTAAAGAGAAAACAGTTAAACTTTTTTCCTTTTTTTTTCAGGAAGAAAGTTATAATATGTTGTTCCTATTACACCTTCCCACAAATCACCAGACACAAGCCCAAGACCCATAGTGACATTAGCACACTTTCTGAAACACTACATGTGTCCCCTTGTGTGCACTGAGTAAAGTCTCCCAACCGTAGGTGTCTTCATGCCATGTCTATGAGGAGGGCATCTTCAGTTACAGCATAGTCACATGCTATAATAGACTAATATTCCGGGGTTCTTGAGTACTGGCATGGTTAATCTTTCTCTACCCCCCAGCTCTCTGATAACCCTGAGAACAGAACCCTGGCACTTGAAATCTAGGATTCTGGAACACTCAGCGTTTTAATTTTTAAGCTAGGAAGAATTTTTTTTTTGTATTTCTTTTTTTATTATTATTATTAATTACACTTTATTCATTTTGTATCCCCCATAAGTCCCTCCCTGCTCCCCTCCCGATCCCACCCTTCCTCCCCTTTCTGCATGCATGCTCCTCCCCAAGTCCACTGATAGGGGAGGTCCTCCTCTCCTTCCTTCTGATCTTAGTCTATCAGATCACATCAGGAATGGCTGCATTGTCTTCCTCTGTGGCCTGGTAAGGCTGCTCCCCCCCTCAAGGAGAGGTGATCAAAGAGCAGGCCAATCGGATTGTGTCAGAGGCAGTCCCTCTTCCCATTACTATGTAACCCTCTTGGACAATGAACTGCCATGGGCTACATCTGTGCAGGGGTTCTAGGTTTTCTCCATGAATAGTCCTTGGTTGGAGTATGAGTCTCCGAGAAGTTCCCTGTGTTCACATTTTCTTGTTCTGTTGCTCTCCTTGTGGAGTTCCTGTCCTCTCCAGCTCTTGCTATTTCCCACTTCTTACATAGAATTCCATTCACTCTGCCTGACAGTTGGCCATGATTGTGCAAAGAAAACAATCCTTAGATCTACAATGCAAGAAGTCACAGGAAAATGCATCAGTCATCACCAAAACAAAAAAAAATGTTTGAGAAAGTAAAAAATGAATGAGAGATCTGCTGCAAAAAATTGGCAAGCTGACAGATGAGAAACTTGTCATTGATAATTAAAACTTGAAAAAATTAAAATAATAGCTATCAGATGCTAAGAGAAAATATATGTCAATATAAAGTCATATGTGGAGAAAAATAATCTTTCAGTAATATACTAATTTCCTGTTGTTGTGACAAAATATCAGACAAAAGCAAATATAGGCATGATGAGTATAATTTGACTCATATTCTGAGCATACAGTCAGCAATGAATCATCACTGGGCAAGGGCAGTAGCAGGAGCTTGAGGCAGCTGCTCTCTTTGCAGCCACAGTCAGAAATCAGAGACAGACAGACAGACAGAGACAGATTCATTTTTGGGAGGGTGTATTTTATTGTATTTTTTAGTCAAAGGATTTTTTGTTTTGTTTTGTTTTTTTAATTTGTAATACCCACAGTCTGTTAGAAGAAAATGTGAGGGTTTTTTTTAATTCTTGTTTGTTTTTGTTTTGTTTTGTTTGTTTTTGTTTTTCTTTTGTTTTGGTTTTTGGTGTATGGTACAGGATACAGTTTTCTGGGCAGTAACAGTTATCAGTTACCAAGAACCCATCAGTTAAAGGTGGGATTTAATTCTCACCCTCCCTCCTCCATGCTGCTGTTTTGTCTGGCTTGAACTTGTATAAGCATTGTTCAAACTACTCTAAGTTTGAATGTTCCGCTGCCCTTTTGGGTCTGGAAGAGAAGGTGAAATGATTGTAAGAAAGGTTTGTTATTTTGTTTGTTTTCTGTTTTTAAATCTTCATCATCCTTAGCTTTCAGAGAAATTAAATTTAAATTTGATTTGATATTTCTTCTTACCCTAGTCAGACTATGATAAGAAAAAAATGAGAAAAAAATGTTGATACTAATCTAAAAAATAAGGAATAATTATTCGTTCTTAGTGGGAATGCAAACTGATGAAACAACCGTGGAAATTCAGGTGGAGGTGCCTCAAAAACTTGTACTAGAACTACCATCCAGTCTATTTTAGACAAATCCCACAGGATTCTAGATCGCAGTACATATATGATTGCTTGTCCATTTTCATTGCTCTCCTATTCCCAATAGCCAGCATTGAGAAACAGTATATATGTGTGTGTGTATGTATAAACTCTAAATACATGTCATATATATTAAATAAATATATAAAATGTATAATATAGAGAGTATATATACTGTTTCTAAATATTATTATATATAATTTAATATAATTATATAATAAAAAATATATATACAATATATGCTGTTTTTTAATGCTGGATATATATATGTAGATAGATAGATAGATAGATAGATAGATAGATAGATAGATAGATAGATAGATAGATACTGTTCCTAAGATTTGTGTATATCTTTCAACTAAAGAATAAATAAGAAAAATGTGGTACATGTTCAAAATGATGTTATTCAGCTACTTAAAAATGAAATTACAGATGAATAGATAAAATTGGAGACAATTATACTGTGAAATAAACCCAGACTCAGAAAGACAAATGCTGCATGTCCTATCTAACATTTGTAAGCTAGCTTTAAATCCTTAAGTATACGTATTTAAAGTAGAACACCAATAGAAGTCAGGAAACTCATAAGGGGATATGGCAGGCCTTAAGATGAGGGGAGATAGAATGCAGGAAGTATAATGGATGTGGACTAACATAATTTGAATAGCCCTCAAATCCAATCAGAAGGTGATTGATTACTTCCATGACATTCATGCAGTTTTTACACCAGTGGACATATCTTGCCAGGTCACTTGTTATTGTAGTTCAAAGTGTTCACAGCTGCATAAAACTGATGATTACTTTGCTTCCCATCTAGTGTGTAGAACGCATTTCAACAGCCTCAAATCAGTTTAGTAAGTATGGAAGTCCCAAGTGACTGTCAGGTTTCTTTCTCAGTGTTCTATGACTCTATTACTCTCTCGTAATGATGGACTAATGTGAAATAAGATTAAGGAGGGAGAAAAATAGGGTAGTCCCCGTGGGGATAGATAACTAATACTAAAGATGTTTGGAAAAAGTCATCTGGAAGCCAACTTCTGAAGAATTTTCTGAAATACATACATAAACAGATATGAAGAGTTTAGGTGGAGTTACTGTGTAAGAGGAAGACAGTGCATGTCCTAGGTACCATAGACAATCATAAAATTCCAGTGCCAAATATAGGTTCTTGCCCATCAGATATTATTTTTTTAATTTTATTTTTTTCTTATCAGTTACATTTTATTAACTCTGTATCCCAGCCGTGTCCCGATCCCTCATTCCCTCCCAGGACCTCCCTCCCTCCCTCATCTCCACCGTGCCCCTTTCCAAGTCCACTGATAGGGGGGGACCTCCTCCCCATTCATCTGATCCTGTTTTATCAGGTATCTTCAGGACTGGCTGCAAAGCCCTCCTCTGTGGCCTAACAGGACTGCTCCTCCCTTGGGGGTTGGGGAGGCCAAAGAGCCAGTCATTGAGTTCCTGTTAGAAATAGTCCTTGTTCCCCTCACTTTGGGAAACCAATTGGTTACTGAGCTACCACAGGCTACATCTGAGCGGAGATTCTAGATTATATCCATATATGGTCCTTGGTTGAATGTCAGTCTCAGAAAAGACCCTGTGCCCAGATATATTTGGTCCTTGTGGAGCTCCTATCCTTTCCCCATCAGACTAACTCCCCTGCACCTTCACCTGCAGACACCAATACTCCAACCAAGGACCATGCATGGAGAGGACCTAGACCCCCTGTGCAGCTATAGCCCTTAGGCTGCTCAGTCTTCAAGTGCGTTCCCCAGTAAAGGGATTAGGTGCTGTCTTTTACATGAATTCAGTGGCCAGCTCTTTGATCACCTTCCCTTGGAGGGTGGGATGCAGGCTTGCCAGGCCACAGAGAAAGAGGATACAACCAGTCCTCATTGAGACCTGATAAGCTAGGGTCAGATAGAGGGGGAGGAGGACCTCCACTAGAGGAGGGGCATAGAGGGAAAAAAATGAGGGAGGATGAGACTGGGAGGAGAAGAAGGAGGTGGCTACAGCAGGGATTCAAAGTGAATACATTGTAATAAACAATAAGTAAATAAAAATTAAAAAAAAAGAAGAAAGGCCTATAATAAATCTTTTTCATGTGGACCTCAGAAGGAATAAGCCCCGAAGATAATTTGATCTCAGCCATACTCATTTAAGAACTATTCAGAACTGTATGTGAATAAGTTTTCATCATGAAAGACACCCATCTGTGGCACTTTGTTACTGTGGTACTAAGAAACTGATGAGTCTGGCTTTCTGCATTAATTAAAATGGTCATAGTATAAGTTGGATGCCTAAGAGCATTCTGTTGTCACAATTGGCCCTGATTTCTTGAAGTGTTGGGGTTTAGTTGTAATCTGAATGCATTGAGTGGTTTGGGGCAGAAGGCAGGATTTTGCCCCCAGACGGACAGATTCTATATGTCATCTGCTATGTGAACACGAGAAGAAAAAGCTGTCTAGAGGATAACAAAAATAAACCAGAAGGTTTCCCATATGTTCTTATTATGGATCAAGGGAAAATGTCTTATGTGAGCTCCCAAAGGAGCAAAGACTAGTGTGAGAGGTTCCATGTGTTCCCATTGTTGGATGGGAGAGAAACGAATTTGTTCTCAACCTTAGCGGTGGTTAGGGCTGGGGAAGTGGGTAGTCATTCTAAGGGAATTTTAATGTCCAAACATTATAAAAATAATGTTGTACGTTTTTGAAAAGTGATCTTTCTAATCTCTTCTACTATGTTAGGAAAGAAAATAAGAAATTTATTCATTACGCAAATAAGAAAAAGGTGACTGAATAGTTAATGGGGGGAAACACTTGTTTACAGCCAGAAGTTACTCTTTTAGTTATCGGATGGTAGAGAGGCTTCCCCAGGTAGTCTTCTGGAGCAAAAATATGCCAACGTAATGTTCTATGAAGTAGAGACAGTGAAGCTTGATATACCTGTGTCACTCACATAGAAAACCAAGACATCGAGATTTAGTATGTAAAAAGAGGCTACAGAGTCAAATACATAATTTGAACAACCTCTGAATAAGTAAGTTCCTACACTATTCGTGGTACATTAACAAAAATATTACATCTTATTCATGCTCCGAATTTATGCAGGCATGCTGTGTAGTTGTTTACTGTCCTGTGTGGCAATATAAACCTCCAATAGTCATTTCCTTTTCCTTTGTCATCTTCATTTGTGTTAGCTGAAGATATTAGTTTTATATCTCAGAAATTTTGAAGAGTTCAGGAATTAAGCAAATGTTGGTTTGCATTACCAGAATATTAAATATCAGTGTTATACCACATTGATACCAAGAAAGCAGTTCTTCTCAATAAAGAAACTGGTTTAGGGTTGGAGACCTTGAAAATCCAAAAGGCAAAAATGGCCAAGTCAGTGTGTGTGTGTGTGTATGTTTGTGTGTGTGTTTGTGTATGTGTGTGTGTGTCTATGTGTGTATGTGTGTGTGTTTGTATATGTGTGTGTTTGTGTATGTATGTGTGTGTGTTTGTATATGTGTGTGTGTTTGTGTATATATGTGTGTATGTGTGTGTGTTTGTGTATTTGTGTGTGTGTTTGTGTGTGTGTTTGTCTATGTGTGTGTGTTTGTCTATGTGTGTATGTGTGTGTGTTTGTATATGTTTGTGTATGTATGTGTGTGTGTTTGTATATGTGTGTGTGTTTGTGTATATATGTGTGTATGTGTGTGTGTTTGTGTGTTTGTATATGTGTGTGTTTGTGTATGTACATGTGTGTGTTTGTATATGTGTGTGTTTGTGTATATATGTGTGTATGTGTGTGTGTTTGTGTATGTGTGTGTGTTTGTGTGTGTGTGTTTGTGTGTGTATGTGTGTGTGTATGTTTGTGTGTGTGTTTGTGTATGCGTGTGTGTTTGCGAATGTGTGTGTGTGTGTTTGTGTATGCATGTGTGTGTTTGCATATGTGTGTGTTTGTGTGTGTTTGCGTGTGTGTGTGTGTGTGTGTGTGTGTGTGTTTGAACTGTGCTTTTCAGTTTTATTTCTGTTTCTAATTTAGCACACAAGCACTGTGGCCTGGGTTTCGATCCACAGCACACATGTAAAAGCAAAAGAAAATCGTAGTCATGGTAATATGAGTTCTAGAAAGGCAGGGGCAAAGAGATTACTGAGGTTTGCTAACCAGTGGGTGTAGCTGAGTCTGCGAGCTCCAGGTTCAGCAAATGCCCTGTGTGCAAAAGTAAGATAGAGTCTCAGCATTTGCTTCAATGGCCTTCAGGGTAGAGCCTTTCAGAGGCCCTCTGTGGTAGGCTCCTGTCCTGTTCCCTGTTTTCTTCCTCTTCTAATGTCCATCCCGTTTGCCTTTCTGAGTGAGGATTGATCATCTTACTTAGGTCCTCCTTCTTGCTTTGCTTCTTTATGTGTACAGATTTTAGTATGATTATCCTATATTTTATGTCTAATATCCACTTATGAGTGAGTATATACCATGTGTGTCTTTCTGTTTCTGGGTTACCTCACTCAGGATGATCTTTTCTAGTTCCCACCATTTGCCTGAAAATTTCCCGATTTCCTTGTTTTTAATTGCTGAGTAGTATTCCATTGTGTAAATGTACCACAATTTCTGTATCTATTCCTCAGTTGAGGGACATCTGGGTTGTTTCCAGCTTCTGGCTATTATGAATAAAGCTGCTATGAACATGGTTGAGCAAATGTCCTTGTTGTGTTCCTGAGCATATTTTGCAACTATGCCTAGGAGTGGTATAGCTGGATCTTGAGTTAGCACTATTCCTAATTGTCGGAGAGAGCACCAGATCAATTTCCAAAGTGGTTGTACAGCTTTACATTCCCACCAGCAATGGAAGAGAGTTCTACTTTCTCCATATCCTCCCCAGCGTCTGTTATCACTTGAGTTTTTGATCTTAGCAATTTTGATGGTTGTAAGGTGAAATCTCAGGGTTGTTTTGATTTACATTTCCCTCATAACTAAGGACTTGAGCATTTCATTAAGTTTTTCTTTGCCATTCGACATTCCTCTATTGAAAATTCTCTGTTTGGCTATACCCCATTTTTTCATTGGATTTCATTTTTTCATTCTTTCATTTTAATTCATGAGTTTTATATATGTATATATATTCTGAATATTAGCCCTCTGTTAGATAGAGGACTGGTGAAGATTCTTTCCCAGTCTGTAGGCATTCATTTTGTTCCGATGACAGTGTCCTTTGCTTTACAGACGCTTTTCAGTTTCATGAGGTCCACTTTGATTGTTGATATTAGAGTCTGTGCTGTTGGTGTTCTTTTTGGGAAGTTGTCTCCTGTGCCAATGAGTTCAAGGCTCTTCTCCATAGCCAAACTTTGGGCAGAGTGCAGGAAATCTTATGAAAGAAGAGGGAGATGAAAGACCTGAAGGGGGCAGGAGCTCCACAAGGAGAGCAACAAAACCAAAAAATCTGGGCACAGGTGTTTTTTTTCTGAAGACTGATAGTCCAACCAAGGACCATGCATAGAGATAACCTAGAACCCCTGCACAGATGTAGCCTATGGCAGCTCAGTCTCCACATGGTTTCCCTAGTAATGGGGACAGGGACTTTCTCTGACATGAACTGATTGGCCTGCTCTTTGATCACCTTTCTCTGAGAGGGGAGCAGCCTTAGTAGGCCACAGAGGAAGACAATGCAGCCAGTCCTGATGAGATCTGATAGGATAGGGTCAGAGGGAAGGGGAGGAGGACCTCCCTTATCAGTGAACTGGGGGAGGGGCATGGGAGGAGATGAGGGAAGAAGAGTGGGATTGGGAGAGGAGGAGGAAGGGAGCTACAGCTTGGATACAATGTGATTAAACTAATTAATAAAAAAATAATAAATTCAAAACAACATCAAAAACAAACAAAAAAGTAAGTTAGAGAAATACTGAAGAAGACACATGCACTGAACTCTGAATTCCACATGAGTATTTGTACATATGGTGAAATACAGACATGAGCGTGCTCATGTTCTCATTAATGTGAACAAACACACACAGACATTACTACAATAACTACTAATACTACAAGTTAAAAGTTCTAAAATCACCAGCCAAATAATAATAAGTATTTGAAATGGAAAAATATCAAATGTTGTTAACGTGTATTCTATATTTCTTGAAAAGTATTTCATCACTGCTTTCAACAATATGTATAATTAAATGTGTCAAATCCAATTTTAAACAGTTTAAAATTGAGCAAGTTATCACTTATGTTTATCTGGTTCAAATGCACAGACTTTTAACTTTTTCCTCACCTTGTCTTTCATCTTGATAGATCTATTTTTTTAACAGTTTGTGAAAGAGACCCTTCCCAAAACATCATCACTGGTGGCTTGTGGAAGACTCTTCTACCACTGTTTAGCCATGAAAGGAGGAAAGAGAAAAGTAATTTCAGTTTCATCAACATTCCTGGAGGATTTCTGAATTCATTTTTTTATTTATTATTCACTTTGTATCCCATCTGTAGCCCCTTCGGTCATCTCCTCCCAGTCCCACCCTCCCTCTTCTCCCCTTATGCTTCTCCCCTAGTCCACTGATAGGGAGGTCCTCCTCCCCTTCTATCTGACACTAGCCTATCAGGTCTTATCATGATTGGCTACATAGTCTTCCTCTTTGCTCAGAGCAACACTGGGAGATTTGCTAGACAAAGTTGAGAATGTCATTAGCACAGTCTTACAGGTGTCATTTTCTTAGATCTGAAACATATTAAACATTGTCACTTGGACAAGCATCTCATCTGGATTGCCAGGAGGAAGAAGTAAGATCCAAATCATTGACTTGTACATAAAATCTTAAAATTCAGTCCATGTATAAAGTAGAGCCATTTGTCTTCTCTTTACTTTCTTTTTTTTTAATTAAATTTTTATATTAATTATAATTTATTTACTTTGTATCCCAGCTGTAGCCCCCTCACTCATTCCCTCTCAAATCCCACTCTCCCTCCCTCATTTCCTCCTTGCCTCTCTCTAAGTCCACTGATGGGGGAGGTCCTCCTCCTCTTCCATTTGATCCTAACTTATCAGATCTCTTCAGGACTGGCTGCAATGTCCTCCTCTGTGGCCTAGCAAGGCTGCTCTTCTCTCAGAGCAGGGGGAGGTCAAAGAGCCAACGATTAAGTTCATGTCAAATACAGTCCCTGTTCCCCTAACTAGGGAACCCACTTGGGTAAATTAAGATATATTGGTGTGCACATACATGAATGTTCTGTTCAAGAAATAAGTGGGAACTTTAAATAAATTGTTTATAAGTGTGATGGGCCAGCCTGGAATCAAATTATGGACCTGATGCTTATTAGCTCTGTGAATTTGAACATGCTTTTGAAAAACCTCCTTGTTCAGTCCATGGCTTCTCCTTATAAATTCTGAAAAATAAGTACAATGTGTAATAAACAGGAATTTTCAATGCCTAATACACAGTACATGCTCAATAATGTTAACTGCTTCAATTGTGTTGGCTGTTGCTAGTATTTTGAAAAGTGGGCTTATTTCTTGGGAGTGAACCTTAAAGTGAGGACCTGGATACTTATAGTTCTTTGCTGCGATGCTCTCTGGATTTTTGGAAAGTGTTAGTTGTGCTGTAAAAGCAAGAAAATTCATATGCTACTTATTTGCATATATGGAGCAATTGAGAGACAAGTAAACCAACAGTTTGGGATTTAAATGACTAAAAATAGATTTATGTTCTCAAAACTGACTTGAAAATAAACTGAGAAAATTGAAGACACCTCCTTCTCCATATCTTGAAGACACAACTTTCTTTAGCTTAACTATTTTCTGCTCACATCTGAGACATTGAGGAATGGAACACTTGTGTGTTCTTTCTCGTTTCTTAACATTTATTCAATCCTAATACCTAAGGTTACATTCTCATCTGCTGAAATATGTTATCATAGTAGCTCCTATGTTAGATTCTTTCAACAAAATGACAAGTCAAGGTAGTATCTGGCCTGCATCTGGATTCCAAAACCTAGTGAATGATGATGTGCAATTCTTTTGCTATATTTTTCAAAGAATGTCAAAGCATAGACATTGTGAGTACACATTAGAGACCAAACAGTTGAACTTCTACATTAGATTTCAGTGAAGATGAGTTTTCTACTTCTTTAAAATGAGAAAATTTACTTAGTATGTTATACATCTGCTAGCAAAATAATAGCAGTTGGTTAAATACGTGTTTGCTTGTTTGACTAAGGTGGCTTATTAAGGAAGAAGTTATTCTGCCTTGTATTTGATTGATACATAGTGTAAAGACATACCTAGCTCTTTTTTCCTGACCTAACAGACCATCATGGTGATAATATTGATTACTGGTGGTATGTGGAAGGAGCTTACCAGATGATTTTGTTTTCATTTTTTTATATAAATAAATACTATCACTGGCATATGAAGACAGGAATGCCCAAATGTGGTTACACTCCATCTGTTGTTTAAATACAAGTAGCCATTGGTGTCTCAATCTGTGGCATATTTCAGTAAATGCAGTGGAAAATCTCCCAATGTTCAGTTAACATGAGAAATATAGGACAGTATTAAGATAATAACTCTTTCCATCAAATGATATAATTCACTTGATCACACGGACAGTCAGACTTTATCAATTGCATTTTGAAACCCGCTTACATTTATATGCACTCTTAATAACAATGAATTTGAAGCAATCCAAAATTCTTCTGCCTTTTTATGATAGCTCTTACTTATTTACATGTCCCTTATACTTATATCCTATGGTATACCACACCACTTAATTTAGGTGAGTTATTGAGAAATTGCAGTCAGAATAAATAAAAAAACACCATCTTCCTAATTTTTATTTTCAAATAATAAAGAAAAACCTTATTACATAAGTTTTCCAGTTTTTATAATTTTGCCTTACATTCAGTTTTCTCAGGTTAGCATTCTGACATATCTATTACTAAGTAGTATATGATAAATAGAGTATGGGTTCAATGAATATCAGTGCTTTATTATAGGGTAGAATGTTTGCTTTAAAGTAACTTATAAAAATGAATATGTTAATCTTTTCAGTAGATATATCATGCCACAAATCAGAAAGGTAATCTAGAAGCAAGTTGGATAAAAGTATTTTTTGGTTTTGGTTTTGTTTTTTAAATTTTGAACATGGTATAATAGAAAATAGGCTAGCCACCACCACCACGGTGCTAACAGCATCACAGTCATTCAATGAATATATCCTTTTTTTTTTTTTTTCAGCTATGCTTGTTTGTGAAACAACTTCCTTGTCAAAGAGGAGGATGCCACAGGAATACTGATAGCTGACACACAACTTTCTTGTTGAAATAATTGGAAACCTGAGTAGTTTCCTCAGAGCAACTATGGCAAGTTAGAGTTTGGATTTATTCTATGAAAAGCAAATTCTTATGTTTTGTCACAGAAGAAGACTTCTGGGAAAACAAATATACTAAATACCTGGTGCTGCCATCGGCCTGTGCTGTGCTTTCAGCTGGTAAGCAGGGAGGGGAAAGGCCTCAGGGGAAGCTCTTCCTAAAGGCCTTCACCACCAGCCCTTGCATGTTTTTACTCATCATGTAGTTCTTCTTTTTCCCGGTGTAACTGTCAGAATTCTTGGTTACCAGATATTTTGGTTCATTCCTTTTATAACAGAAATGCAGTTTTATGTCCTATATGGAAAGTCTGTTGTGTTTGGAACATGAAATGCCCAAGCTTTTTTTGTTTTGCTTTGTTGTCTCCTAGAAGAACAATAAGTGCCTCTTTGAACCCTGAAACACGTTTTGCTTGCTTCTCTGCTAAAACAAGATCTAGAACATGTAGAGTAAATTTAAGATTTTCTTTGTGTTTTTCATTATTTTCCTACCTTACAATATCTTTATTAAAAAACAAAACAAACAAAAACAGCAACAACAACAACAAAAAATGAGTAAG
>REGO01000078.1:1434230-1462950 GCA_010120015.1 Rhombomys opimus
TTCAATGATGAAGATAAAATGCTATGTGGTTGATATGACAATTTGTCCCCAGAGAATAAGAGACTCGGTAGACATCTCTTTGCTTCCAGACTGTATTTTCCTGTTCAATCTCAGTGAAAATGAAGCATGAATAATTTGGCACTGCTGTCTCTGTATTTGCATTTAGCTCACATACATTAAGTTAATTAATTATGTTGTGTCCTAACTCTCCTGAGCAAATGAATTAACTATTCGGGAAACCAGTAGCAAAGCACTCAATTCTTTAAATAACATATGCAAGCAAAAGTATTGGATTCAATTTTTATCTTAGATAAGCAAATATTTATTGATATTTGATGCTTTTATTAGAGTGATCGTCTCACTTCATAAATATAATTTCTATTTGATTAATATGGCAAAATCTGAATCCATGCCTGATGATTGCTCACACTATGAAAATATCTCTACACCATAAAGAAAATACTCAGTCAGAGTATCTTTAACAAGCAAAGCTCATTAGAAGGTTGATAGACTCAAGAAATAGCAAGTGACAGAGTAATGGAAAAGAAAACCAGAGCTGAGACTTATTTTATTTTTATAAATTCTGATATTAAATCAGCTTTTAAAATGACTGCACATTTTCTGTGGTTTAAGTCAATGAAATATGGTCAGCACTTCTGTGTTCATTGTGCTATGCCACTAGTCCTCTGACTCTTCCTGACTATGATACTGAAGATTAGCATTTAGTAACACAGAGACAAAGCCTTAGTCTGGTAAGTTTTGTAGTCATTGACTCACAGGTAGGCTCTGACAGTATTGTACGGGGTCAACATAATCCTTGCTCTTCTTGACATTGTCTTTCTCTTATTCCCTGTTAAGGAGACAAGCCTATGGCTATGGGACAGATTACAGGGGTCAGTGTTTGAATATTTTCTCTATAACCACATTACTGGAAGAAAATAATGGGAAACCAACTGAGACTGAGGTCTAATTTAAAGACGCTTCTCCAAATTAAGGCGTACCCTTTCACCCCGACTAGCACATACCCTTATTCATCTTTCTCAGCCAACTTCTGTGAATTCTCAAAATGTACAGTATCAAAGCAGATAATATAGGCACATTCAATAAAACTTACAGGAATCTTAAATTAAAATATGTGGCCAACCTGGATAATACAGTTCCCCAAAAAGTGACATTCATAAGCTAGGAAGAAACTCTAGTTGTTTTAAGGTAATTTGTTCTGCGAAATATAGGTTGAAATGAGGGAAGAAAGTAGATATCAGCTAGTAAAATGGTCAGAAAGATGGGGTATCTCTTCAATTCAGATGAGGATACTAATTCTTATGAGCAGAGACTTTTTATAAACTAAGGAAATGGTACTATTATTATCTTTATATTTTTAAAAAGATGTTATGATCTTAACCTTTAGATTGAAGCCTAGGTTAAGAATATACATGTAAAAATATTTTCCTTATTATTCCAATTATATATTTAGGACAATATTAAACTAAATGATGTTTTCCAATAAAAGGTATATTTATAATGTCATCAATATAATATATTAAATATTTTAAATAATATATTTAAGATGATAACAATAGAAAAGTAAGAAAAGAGAAATAACAAGACAGAAATGTTCTTTATTTGACTAACTTAAAGGAGTAATGCTAAATACTAGAAAACTAATATATATAATATATGCACCTATAAGAGATACTAATATATAATATGTACATTTTATATATATATATATTATATATATTATATAACACACACACATATATATATAATTTCAGGGGAGGTATTTCCTCCCTGTCCCAAGCTCCCAGAATAGCAACTCATGAGACATAAAATATTTTTTAAAAATACCTAGACCATATACCTAGTCTATTCTCTTACTAGCTTATTACTTAATATAACTCATTATACTATAATCTACATTTTGCCATGTGGCTGGTTACCTGTGCTCAGGTTCCATGTGTCTGTCCTCCTAGCCTCTTGCATGTTTCAATCTCAGAAGCCTGGCTCTCTTCCAGAATACCTTTCTGCATGACAGATGTCCCACATCATATTTCCTGCCTCAGCTATAAGCCATTAGCTTTTTATTGACAGGTGATGCTTCCATACAAACATGAAATTGCTTCTACACACACACACACATACACATATATACATGCACATGCAATTGCAGAATGATAGGGACACTAAAACATAATACAAAGTGCTTATTTTATGATTCTTATATTTTTTAACTTTCACTACAAAACAGTACGGCTACCACAGTCATCCACTCACAGCAGCTGTAGTCCCTGCTCAACATATTCAGACTCCAGCTGGCCAGATTTCTGGCTTAGATGAAGTATATGCTCTCCAGGCCCCATCCCTTACTGATGTGCTATAAGAAAGTGATATAGGTTTAGAAGAAATAATCATTTTTACATGCATGGCTTCATTAGATTACTCAAGTTCCAGAAGTCTCACCAATAAATCATTAATTAGATAGACATAGTGGGTTATTAAAAATGAAAACATAAATTTTGGAAGGGTTGTAGGAAGAGGGTGTGGAAGGAGTTTGGAATAAATAAATAGAGGTCTGCTCACACTTAATTATATACATGTTTAAAATTTTCAAGAATAAAAATTATTATTTTAAATAATAAATTAAAATTATAGTGTAAATTTTTGCAAAGGGAATTTTTTTCTATTTCTATTTGTTTTTTTAAAAATCTTGGTCCAAATATACTCATATTTTAATATGTTAGAAAACTATAATGAAATTCCATAACCCCTAGTGTAAATATCATAATATATATATATATATATATATATATGTATATGTATATATATTCAAGCTCTGGTTTATAAATGACGTGCTTAGCTATGTCCTCAGTAGAATGGGTTACATAGCTTTCAGAGCTGTCATTAATAAAGACACTAGCCAGCTGGACATGGTAGGGTACAGCTTTAGTCTTAACATGCAGGGGCCAGAAGCATGTGGATCTCTGTGAGTTTTAGGACAGTCTGGTTTACAAAATGAGTTCTAGAACATCCAAGGGTTCTGTTACACAGAAAAACCCTGTCTCAAAAAACCAACATAAATTATAGATAGATGGATAGATAGACAGATAGATGGATAGATAGAAAGATAGATAGATAGATAGATAGATAGATAGATAGATAGATAGATAGATGATAGATAGATAGATAGATAGATCCACTAACCTTACTAATGAGAGAGATAGTCTCCTCATATTGTAACTGCCTGCTCCCAATACCTACAATTTATAAACATATATATCATGCCTAAATAGTAAGTGTGATATACTGAATACAGGTATAAATTTTACCACTTTCAGTGACTCACTTTTATTTTACTGACCTATAATATTTGTTCATATTTATTAAATTCAGTCTGATGTTTAGATGCATGTTTTGTTTTGTTTTTTGGCTATTTATCAAAATTTAGGTAATTACCACAACTTTTCACCTTAAACCTGTTTCATTATTATTATTATGTGGCATGTACAATCAAATTCCTCTCTTCTAACTATTTAGAATTTTGTGTTGCTAATAATTAAGTGCATTAATATTTCTGAGCCCCAGAACATCAGGAGTAACAGAACCATGCCTATTGACAAATTATTCACATTTCTGTCCAGGTACTCTGTTCTTTGAGACATGATCCTACTACAGAGACTAGTCTAATTTAGTCTCCACCTCAAAGTCTCCGTGCCTCCCACGCCCTGGTGCAGGGACTATAGGAACATGTCGTCATACCACGATCTTCCCACCTTCTAATAAAAATAAACATCCTAGTGTTTCTTAGCGCTTTTAAAACTGATATTTCAGACACTTGAATTTAGAAGAGTTCAGAGTTAAGTTTCAAAATCCTGTAAGTTCCTTGAGCCACGGAGATGTATAGACATTCACATTTTAAATTTCTTTTTTTATTATTCAAATGCTATGGCAAGAAAACATCACATTTTCCTTATGTGTGTGCAAACAAACACAGAAAATGTCCTTTTACACGAGGCATACGGGACAACTGTCCTTTGCATTAGGGCTATTGCTTTGGTCTGGAAGTCATCTCAATTCTTTCATCACTATGAGTAGTGCCATTGTGGGTGGCTGCAAGCCTCCCTGGGCGGCTGCTTCTGTTTCCTGGCATCATGTAACTATGCTGCATGTCTCATGACAAGGTCATTGCCCAGGAGGTTTACTAACCTTTTTGTCTGTACTGCTACTCCAACATGCATCTGCTGGACTGACCCTTGTGAAGCAAAATGATGTCACAGCCAAGGCTTCCAGGCACACACAGGAACAGAGGTATAGACAAAACAAACAAACAAAGAAATAAAAATTAAAAAAATAATAATAATAAAATAAAAAGCCTGCAAGTTGTAGTCAACTGGTTTTGTCTCGTTATTGGAAATTAAAGACTATGGCACTGCAACACTGTTGAAAGCCTGATAAAAGCTGGGTTAGAATAATCAGTCCAGCCCTTTAAGAGCAACTAATTGGAAAAAATATCTCCCCACTCCTGCTCTCACAAATTTATTCTCATGTATTTTTATTTATTGCAGTTTAAAATAAAGCTATTCAATGTGAAAAAAAATGAAATTTTCAAGTAAATGGATGAAACCGGAGAATAAACTGAGTGAGGTATCCCAGACTCAGAACAAACAAACAACGAATATTTTCTAATTTGTAGATTCTAGCTCCCAAACTTTATATTTGAGTATATAACTTGAACTAACTTCGGAATCCAGGAAAGAAGAGATGGGGTGGGGAGGAGATTGAAAAACAAGGATGGTAGGACAAGGGTGCTATAAAGAGGCATGAAATGGGGCTAGGGACTTTAGCTGGAAATGGTAACACAGAGAATAAAAAGAAGAGATAACAGGATGGTTGGAAAAGCCGTGAAGAAACATATTATATTGTGTATACACATAATTTAAACACAATTACAGTAAACAGGGCGATAATGCTGCCCACAGAAACAATAGACTAATCTGTAAAGTCCTCATTGCCAAGTTGTTGATCAAAGAAACTCACTTGCCACAGGACTACTATCATAACATTTGGTTTCCTCCCAGAACTTGAAGATAAGAATCTATTTTCAAGGACACCACACGCTGCACTCTACTAGGAGCAAAATAGATGGAACTGACCTGGAAGCCTCCTCCATGGCCCCCATTGTATCATAAGATGTTATTCAAGAATCCAAAAGAGGGAAAAAAATCACTAGTCAACCAAACCATGTTGCCTATAAACAACATAGATTAAAGATATTCCAATGCTGCAAGAGAGTCATTTTTATCTCGGAGTAACTAGTAGCTGTATAAATGGTCTAAAGATCTACTCAATAAGAGGTAATCCATGCCTGTTTCTTCAAACTTAACCAATGACTACAACATTTTCCTAAACCAACACAGTTTTTAAATGATTTAAAATACACGAACTCATGTATCCACAGATAAATATAGAGCTCAGTTCTCATCAAAGAATGTTCATATCGAGTGACAGAAAAACACTTAAAGAAATGCTTAACCTCATTAGCCATTAGAAAAATGCAAATCAAAAGGACCCTGAGATTTCACCTTACACTCATCAGAATGGCCAAGATGAAAAACTCAAGTGACAACACATGCTGGAGAGGTTGTGGTGAAAGGGGAACCCTCCTCCATTGCTGGTGGGAATGTAAACTGGTACAACCACTTTGGAAGTCAATCTGGTGCTTTCTCAGACAATTAGGAGTACCTCAAGACTCAGCTATACCACTCCTAGGTATATACCCAAAATTTGCTCAAGTTCATAACAAGGACATTTGTTGAACCATGTTGTAGCAGCTTTATTTGTAATAGCCAGAACTTGGAAACAACCCAGATGTCCATCAATAGAGGAATCGATAGAGAAATTGTGGTATTTTTACACAATGGAATACTATTCAGCAATCAGAAAGGAGGAAATCATGAAATTTGCAGGCAAATGGTGGGATCTAGAAAAGATCATTCTGGGTGAGGTATCCCAGAAGGAGAAAGACAAACACGGTATATACTCACATATATAGACCTATAAGATATGATAAACATAATGAAATCTACACACCTAAAGAAGATAATCAAGAAAGTGAACATGGGCTAAGATGATCAATCCTCATTTGGAAAGATAAATGGGATGTGCATTGAAGGTATGCCAGGAGTCTACTGCAAAAGGCATCTGAAAGACTCTACCTAGCAGTGTTTCAAAGCAGACACTAAGACTCATAACCAAACCCTCGGCAGAGTGCAGGGAATCATATGAAAGAAGGGGAGTTAGTATGATATGGAAAGGATAGGAGCTCTACAAGGACCAAATATATCCAGGCACAGGGTCTTTTCTGAGACTGACACTCAACCAAGGACCATCTATGGATATAACCTAGAACTTCTGCTCTGATGTGGCCCGTGGTAGCTCAGTAACCAAGTAGTTTTCCAAAGTAAGGGGAACAGGGACTGTTTCTAACAGGATCTCAAGGGCAGGCTCTTTGACCTCCCCCCTCCAGGGGAGGAGCAGTCCTGTTAGGCCACAGAGGAGGACTTTGTAGCCAGCCCTGAAGATACCTGATAAAACAGGGTCAAATGAAAGGGGAGGAGGTTCTCCCCTATCAGTGGACTTGGAAAGGGGCAGGGAGGTGACCAGGGAGGGAGTGTGGGGTTGGGGAGGGAATGAGGGAGCGGGATACAGCTGGGACACAGAGTTAACAAAATGTAACTAAAAAAAAAATTAATTAAAAAAAAGAAACTATGGTAGATGAGATATGTACATACGTATGCATATAAGAATAAATGTTTAAAAGTAAAACCACAAAAAAAAACAAAAAAGAAAGAATATTTCACTATTTGAATGGCTATAAATTCATTACATATATGAATATTTACATGTTTCAAAATGTAACAATTAGTATACTTCGGATGTGTGCAGTCTGTTAACTATTTTTCTTGAAATCTCATAAATAAAATGTCTACTATATTTTCCTACTGCAAAAAAAATATTCATTTTGCAAAAGATGAGACTATTACTGAGGAGCCCCTTAATAGGTGGTCTAGTCCAATGGCTTTACCCCTAAATGTATCTGTATACAAGAAGCATAAATGTACTTAAAATACTAAATTATATTAAAGTAAAGCCAGTTGGT
This sequence comes from Rhombomys opimus, assembly GCA_010120015.1. Classification (NCBI taxonomy): domain Eukaryota; kingdom Metazoa; phylum Chordata; class Mammalia; order Rodentia; family Muridae; genus Rhombomys; species Rhombomys opimus. The sequence goes on from REGO01000078.1 coordinate 1,441,387, forward strand.
GGTGCATGCCTTTGATCCCAGCACTTGGGAGGCAGAGGCAGACAGAACTCTGTGAGTTTGAGGACAGTCTGGTCTACAAAGCAAGTCCAGGACACCAGGGCTTGATACATAGAGAAACTCTGTCTTGAAAAACCAAAAGCAGAAAAAGAAAGAAAAGGAAGAAAGAAGAAAGAAAGAAAGAAAGAAAGAAAGAAAGAAAGAAAGAAAGAAAGAAAGAAAGAAAGAAGAAAGAAGGGAGAGAGGGAGGGAGGAAGGAAGGAAGGAAGGAAGGAAGAAAAGAAGGAAGGAAGGAAGGAAGGAAGGAAAGAAAGAAAGAAAGAAAGAAAGAAAGAAAGAAAGAAAGAAAGAAAGAAAGAAAGAAAGGACGGAAGGAGGAAGAGTGGAAAGGAGGAGGGATGGAGGGATGGAGAGAGGGAGGGAGGGGAAAGGAGGGAGGGATGGAGGGAGAAAAGGAAGGAAGGAAGGAAGGAAGGAAGGAAGGAAGGAAGGAAGGAAGGAAGGAAGAAAGAATTTTGTTTAATTCAGAGAATAAACATCATGTAACCAGCTGATACAATCTAACTTCTATACGTAAGGATGAGGGAAAATTATGGAAGAGAGGAAGAAAATATTGTAAATCCCAGAAAAAAAGGATACCTATGGCAGGATACACTTCGTACACATGGCAGGGGAGTTACACCCCTAGAATCTCAAGAATGTGGTTGCCTATGGATGAACTGCATCAACAGTTGACATGCCAATTTGGGTGAAGGAAATCTCATAAGGTTCCAGCCCCAGATTAAGAGCTATAGGCAATTTAATTGTTGCTGAGAAAGAAAAAATATAGTTTTCTTCATGGATGAACCTGAATCAGTTTTCAAGTTCCAAGTGGTTAAGTCTAGATCATTTGCATACAAGAAACATCCTTACGTATAGAAGTTAGATTGAATCAGCTGGTTACACGATGTTTATTCTCTGAATTAAACAAAATTCTTCCTTCCTTCCTTCCTTCCTTCCTTCCTTCCTTCTTTCCTTCCTTCCTTTTCTCCCTCTCTATCTATCTATCTATCTATCTATCTATCTATCTATCTATCTATCTGTCTGTCATCTAATTATACCTATGTATCATCTGTCTATGTGCATATATAGAATATATCTATATATAAAATATAGAATATGTATATGTAGAATAAAAATTCTACATACTCACGTATGTATATACATATATGTGTAGTCCATATGCACAGATACACATATGTTCTTTATACACATATACAGATATGGATGTTCTATATACATATATATTTTTCTATACAAATCTATGAGTGTACATACATATATATATATATATGTAAGTATCAATATAATTATAGACAAAATCGTGAATGTGAGAAGTATAGCAGGGGACACAAAAGGAGTAGAGAAAGGGGTGAATTTGATATAAATACAGTGTACTCATGTATAAAATTCTCAAAAAAACTGTAAAAAGCCTGAAATATGTAAAGTTAGACTAAAATATGACCTCAGGAAAATCCTGAACTATAAAATGACTTCAATGCAGAGGAATCTCTCACCAGGACATTTAAAAAGCCCATATGTGAGTTCAAGGGCATGGTACACACCCTTCAGGAGACTTTTAAGCTACTGATTTTTCTAGTATCTGGCACTGGGATGTGTGGTGAAAGAGGAGAGAAAGAAAGAGGCAGCAATACTGTTCTGAGGATAATTGATTTTGATTTGAGATGCTGCTAGTGAACTGGGTGCATTGGCCCCATAAAGGTACAAGTAAGGACAATATGACAGGCTCATCACCCGCCATTACTTCACTCTATCAAGTTTGTTTCATGAAACATCACTGACTGAATAAAACGAAGGTATTGTGACATTAAGATACTAAATTGTAAGGCAAGCGAAGGGGAGAGAATTTCATTCACTTTGTGTCAAGGAAACATAGGGTGTGCATGAAGGTATGAGAGGCAGACAGAGAGAGACAGAGCGAGAGATCTGTGTATCTGTATACATACAGATATATAAGTAAAATACTTGATGAAGAAATTTTCAAGGTTTTCATTTTCTTGCTATAAATACTGAGAAAGTTCAAAACAAAATTTAAGATTAAATAAAAATTCAATACTCAATATTTTCTGTATTGTTCATAAATATGCTTTTGTCTTCCATTCCACCTAACATTAAACTCTAACTGCAAATATTCATTAATTTTGTTTTTAGCACACATGTATCAGGTAGAAAATGGATAAAACACTGCTAAAAATAGGCCTATTTTCTAGGAGCTACATTTTATAAGATAGAAGATAAGCATGAAATGAGGCTGTAACCATGGAAGAAGGTAAGGCCTGCTAAAAATAATAATAAAAAAAATTAAAAAATGGCCTGCCTGCCTCAGAACAGAAGCGCCAATTAAATAGGGAACATTTCAGCCAAATCATCGGTTTGAGAATATGTGTTCCTTTTCCCTTCAGAATATATTTTGACATATTGCCAAATAACAGTACTTTTTTATACTGGATTGACGGAATTAACTAATTGCTCTGGCTTTAAATTCTTTTGGAAATGATGGTAGGGTGTTTTAATTGTACAGAGAAACAGGTTTCACTGAGATTTTAAGCAAATTTGGCAAACATTTCTACATTTGCAGGTGGGTTACTTCTACTGTCTGTGACACAAATGTGGGAAGCATGTTGTGGTTTGTTCTTCATGTGCGGTCTGAGTGTTCTTTTTCCTTCTGTCTTTAATCACTTCTTGAGATAAATACAAAGCTAAGTGAGCGGGACTGTTCTCAGCCAGCTCTAACATACTGCCTTTATAGACGAATTTGGGGGTGAGAATCTATCCGAGAGCCCTGGATGAACTGTTTCCTGTTTTGTTTTTATGTTTCTTTTATTTTTTTTTAATGCATTGCTTCCATTGCTATTTCTGATTTGTCCCTTTCCTGACTGTGACATGAGCTGTCACTCAAAGAGCTGCTTCCTCCTGGCTGTTCTGCTTGGGAATCTTTTATCTAAGACAAGAGTGACTCCAAAGTGCTACATCCTTTGGCTAGCTGGAACTGTTACTTTTTAACACTTGACATGTGCTCAGATTAACAATGTAGAGAAATGATGGGATATAGGGTTTATTTGCAGGCAACAAGAAAGATATGTAGAATTCACACAGAAATCCCAAGTAAGTTGACAACATTTTATTTTTTTATAAACAGACAAAAGGTGGTTTAGAGAAAAATAACATGAGTGATGTTTCTTCCACTCCTTCAGGATTAGTCAATCAAGGAATCTATTATTTTGTACCGACAGCAGGTGTTAGGCACCAAGCTGGAATCGTCTTTGTCCTCATGATTTCTAAGAAAAATATGCAGAGTGAAGGATATTTGGTATTGATAGACTAGAAAGAAAGCCACCTAATGTTAATTTGGTTTGTAATGAGAAAGAAGTATGTATGAAAGAATTTTCAAAATGCTGACTTTTTGTTCTATTGAAAAAGTTATTTTTATTTGACATTTTGAGTCAGTGGTACTAGTCCTGTGGATGATACTATTTTGGCACCCTCCTTGGTACTTAACCACTATATGCCAGTAGCAGCCCTGCTGCCTATATTGAAGAAACCAAAATGCCAAATATCCTCTGGTTGTGAGGGGCCTCTGCAGAAAATATTATGCCTCTGTTCAGGACATTAAATCACACACACACACACAAATTACAAGACTTGGTGCCATAAAACACCAAATCTGTACACATGTCACTTAATCAACATGATAAAAACTCACTAATGAACATGTGTTTTCTGAAATTAAGAGTGTCAATAGAAAATTTTTGAAATGCTGTTGACTGTGGGCCAGAAAGAGCCATGATTTCCTGAGCATCCAAGAGTCACAAACAAACAAAATGGTCATTGCTTTTATATCATCTGCTCCCTCTTTAATAGGTTTACAGAAAAATAGAGCATTTATATGTTTTTGAGCCAAGTTAAACACTAAATTTTATCAACTCCATGAAAGAACGTTGGAGCAGTTATTTCAGGGAAATGTGTGGATGTGTTTCTATTAGGAGAAATGTGGTAATGAGCAGGAACCAAACTGTGCCTGAAATTATATCTGTTATTCATTAGCTTCAACTTTTGAGCCAAAGAGTATAGTCCTCTACTGCCATATTCCTAATCAAAGCGTGTGCATTTGTGTGTAGTATATGGCTGTACATACATATATGTGCATATGTACATGGAGGCCAGATGTAGCCGCGGCGTGTTTCCCCTCCATCACTTTGCACTTTACAGTTTGTGATAATGTCTCTCAGTGAACCTGGTGTTCAGGATGAGTTCAGGCTGGCTGCCAGAAAGACCAAGACTCCTCCTATTGCCACCCACCTAGCACTGACTGTGGGCAGCCTCTTCCTTCACTCCAGGCTTTTTATGAGTACTGAGGTTCTGAACTTAGTTCCTCATTGTTGGACAGGGAGCACCTTTTCTCCTCACTTTAAAACAAAGCAGGTGTAAGATGGAATCTCAGAGTCATTTTGGCTTGCTTTTCTCTGATGACTAAGGATGTTGAGCGTTTCTTTAAGTGCTTCTCTCTCATTGGGTATTCCTCTGTTGAGAAGTCTCTGTTTAGCTCTGTACCCTCATTTTTAAATTGCATTGTTTGGTTTGTTGGTGTCTAATTTCTTGAGTTCTTTATATATTCTGGATATTAACCCTCTGTCAGACGTAGGCTTGGTGAAGATCTTTTCCCAGTCTGTAGGCTATCGTTTTGTTCTGTTGACAGAGTCCTTTGCTTTACAGAAGCTTCAGTTTCAAGATGTCCCATTTATTAATTGCTGACCTTAGAGCCTGAGTTGTACACCCATCAGAATGGTGAAGACCAAAATCTCAAGTGACAGTATACGCTGGTGGGGTTGTGGAGAAAGGGGAACCCTCCCCATTGATGGTGGGAGTGCAAACTTGTTCAACCACTTTGAAAATCAAACTGGAGGTTTCTCAGAAAATTGGGAATAGTGCTACCTCAAGATCCAGCTGTGCCACTCCTGGGCATATATTCGAAAGATGCTCCACCATTCAACAAGGACATTTGCTCAACCATGTTCATAGCAGCTTTATCCATGATAGCCAGAATCTGTAAACAACCTAGGTATCCCTCTACCAAAAAATTGATACAGAAATTGTTGCACATACACACAATAGAATACTACTCAAATATTAAAAGAAGGAAATCATGAAAATTGCAGGTGAATGGATGGAACTAGAAAAGATCATCCTGAGTGAGGTAACCCAGAACCAGAAAGACATGCATGGTATATACTCACTTATATGGGGATATTAGCCATATAATATAGGATAACCATACTAAAATCTATAGACCTAAAAAAGCTAAACAAGTAGTACTCTAGGAAGGATGCTTAAATCTCATTCAGAATGGCAAACAGAATAGATACCAGATGCTGTGGAAAGAGAAGAAATAGGACAGGGACCTACCATAGAGGTCCTCTGAAAGTCTTCATCCAACAGGGGACTGAAGAGACTCACAGCCAAACTTGGGCAGATGGCTAGGAGTATTATGGAAGAAGAGGGGGAATAGAAAGACCCAGAGGGTATGGAAGCTCCACAGAGAGACGAAAAAGGCCAAAAAATCTGGGCCTTGATGTGGGGTGGCTACAAAGACTGATGAACCAACCAAAGGCCATGCATGGAGAAGACCTAGAGCCTCTGGTCACATGTAGGTGACAGGCAGCTCAGTATCCATGTGGGTACCCGAGTAAGGTGAGCAGGAGCTTAGTCTCCATGTGGAATTTCCAAGTAAGGGAAGCAGGGGCTGTCTCTGTCATGAACTCAGTTGCCTGATCTTTGATCACTTCCCTCTGGTGATGTGGCCTTACCGGGCCACAGAGGAAGAGGATCCAGGCAGTCCTGATGAGACTTGATAAACTAGGGCCAAATGGTAGCGGAAGAGGACTCCCTCTTTTAGTGGACTAGGGGAAGGGGATAAGGAGGATGGAGAGAAGAGGGAGGGAGGGTAGAATTGGGAGGGGATGAGAGAGGGAGCTCCAATTAGGCTACAAAAATGAATAAATTATCAAAAATAAAAATTAAATTAAAAAACAAAGCAGATAACACTTCCTACTATGCTTCCTTTACAAAACATGGTGAATGTATATTTCTGCAAAGCTCTCTCAAAAAGGTATTTGAAATGCTATGAAAGTATTATCAAAAAAATGACTTTTCCCCTTTTATAGATGTGGGCATCGAAGCTGAATAATCCTCACAAATATGATCAAAGTTGCACAGACCACATAAAGAAATTGAGTGTCAAAAAATGCTCCTGCTCCATACTCCTTAATGCTCTGGCCATTGTGGACATATATTTCTGTTTTACCTTTTTTTGTATGAAAATATAAACAATAGCAGTCATCAAAAAGATTATTAAGCATCTTAACCATCCTTTCTACCTGCTAAAATTGCTAAAATTCAAGCGTACACTCTCACACATAGTTGAATTTTCAGAGGTGACAACCATAGGTATTTATGTGGGGCCAATTATGTTACAAGCAGAATGCCAAATTATTTCATAGTTTTATAACTATTATAACTTTAGAATCATCTAACAAACCAAAAGGGGTGCATTAGTTCTCCTTTGTCTTTTCCCTAAAGTTTGATCCATTGTGCTTTTTTTGAAAAATGGAATTATATTTGGCCCCGGAGTACATGAAGCATAATTTTGAAAAGCGCATACCTAATTCCTCCTGTGGAAAAGTGGTGGTTACTCGGGAGTTAAGATCTCTTATATTTGCAGTTGTGACAATCTGTGAATTTCTGTGTTAATGTGTGAAATCCCAAGGGATGAAAGGTGCCATTAGTGAATGCAGAGCTATTGCTGAGGAACTGCTAAATAAAATTAATGTCTTCATATTTACTAACCCCAAACAGAAACATATTCCCTGAGCGAGTGACTGTGGAGAGGCTGTGCATCTGAACCAAATGCCCTGGAGACAACTGCCTTGTACTATAAAGAAGATCACAATTTAGTAACATCTGGTCTTTTCATTAAGCTGCAAAAGGTAGAGAAGATGAAGGGAAATGCAATTATTTTTGGCTGCTAAAGTTAATTGGAGAATGATGACACAGCAGTTTGGACTGCTTCCTTGAAGATGTCTATCTCCACTAAGCTTTCAGTGACTTAGGGAAAGATAAGCCAGCTTACACTATGAAACTTAAACTGAGTGAAAGTTGATTCCATGCATGCAGGAGTGGCTGAGATACAGAGAACGGTGAGATTCTCTGCTTCTTCTAGAGCCCTGAAGAACAGTGGTAAACCCCAGCTTTCAGTCTGGATCATGTGGTGATTCCCTAAAGTTTCAACAAACTGCACTCCTTTGTTTCTTGAGACTGGGAGCAGAGAGGAACAAATGGAACCAGCAGACCTGTGCCAGATTTAGTATTCCACACATTCCTACCAGGGACACCTACTGCAACTCAAAATTAAGGACTTCAAGATACTAAGTATCTAGTCATGAACAAGCAAGTAGCCAGCAGCTAACCTTGGTGCTAATTTCTCACAATTTATTGCAGCTAGGGACTCACACATGCAGTTATTCCCAGTTACCACACATCCTTCATTACTCAGAACTCACAAGCTTCATTGTTTGTTAATAAAGAAAAATGAAGGCTAAAAGCATACTCTAAAATTAAATCATACTTTTACAAACCCAGATTCTTGTATTTTAGGAGTAAATTGTTAATGAAAAATAAAAATTCAAGCCAGGCTTCACAGCCAATCTTTATGTTGCTCAGACTCAGATCACACATAACTGTATCCAATTGTCTGTAGGGGTAAAACTACTCAAGATCCTTCATACATTTTATATGATACTCATTTATTTTATCTTATGTATGAATTATATTTCCTCCCCCAGTAACCCCGTTCTAACTAAGTTATGAACATTTTCTCCAGATCTTGACACCCATTAAGTTCTAGAGACTGTACTATCCCTTCAGGTGTTCTACAACTTAATGTTAAATAATATTCACAAACACTCATTGACTGCATACTATATGGGATGCATATTTTGCATCTTATAACTCTTATTTTATTTCCAAAAATAGCATGTTAATAAACAGTATTCACTCAATTTTGCACATAAGCAAAGTATAGCTGAGAATTAAATATATTATTATATACTTACAAACAGCCTTTATATAAAATTCCAGAACACTGAACTTGAGAAAATGATTAAAGGAGTTCCCAGGATTTGTAGGAACCATGGCTCTTGAATCATAAAAAGGATAGACAATATGTCGGTTGACATTCAGATCAGAAGACACATTTTTTAATTAAATTTTTATATTAATTACAATTTATTTACTTTGTATCCCAGCTGTCGCCCCCTCACTCATTCTCTCCCAATCCCACTCTCCCTCCTTCATCTCCTCCCTGCCCCTCTCTAAGTCCACTGATAGGGGAGGTCCTCCTCCCCTTTCTTCTGACCCTAGCTTATCAAGTCTCACTAGGACAAACTGCAATGTCTTCCTCTGTGGCCTAGCTAGGCTGCTCCTCCCACTGGGGGGAGGGGTGTCAAAGAACTAGCCACAGAGTTCATGTCAGAGAGAGTCCCTGTTCCCCTTAATAGGACACCCACTTGGATACTGAGATGCCATGGGCTACTTTCGAGCAGGGTTCTAGGTTATATTCATGCATGGTCCCTGGTTGGAGAATCAGTCTCAGACAAGCCCCTCTGCCCAGATATATTTGGTCCTTGTGGAGCTCCTGTTCTCTCCAGGTCTTATTAACTCTCAGTTCTTTCATATGATTCCCTTCACTCTGACCAAAGTTTGGCCATGAGCCTCAGCATCTGCTTTGATACACTGCTAGGTAGAGTCTTTCAGAGGCGCTCCTATCCTACTTCTTGTTTTCTCTTACTTCCAATGTCCATCCCATTTGTCTCTCTAAGTAAGGATTGATCTTCTTACCCCGGCCCCTCCTTCTTGTTTAGCTTCTTTAGTTGTACAGATTTTAACATGTTTATCCTATCTTATAGGTCTAGTATCCACTTATAAGTGAGTATATACCTTGTATGTCTTTCTGCTTCTGGGATACCTCACTCAGGATAATATTTTCTAGTTCCCACCATTTGCCTCCAAATTTCATGATTTCCTTGTTTTTAATTGCTGAGGAGTATTCCATTGTGTAATTGTGCCACAGTTTCTGTATCCATTCCTTCATTGAGAGACATCTGGGTCATTTCCAGGTTCTGGCTATTACGAATAAAGATGCTACAAACATGGTTGAACAAATGTCCTTGTGTACTTAAGCATATTTTGGATATATGCCTAGGAGATATAGCTGGATCTTGAGGAAGCGCTATTCCTAATTGTCTGAGAAAAAGACAGATTGGTTTCCAAAATGGTTGTACAAGTTTACATTCCCACCAGCAATGGAGGAAGATTCCCCTTTCTCCACAACCTCTCCAGCATGTCTTGTCACTTGAGTTTTTGACCTTAGCAATTCTGATGGGTATAAGGTTAAATCTCAGGGTCATTTTGGTTTGCATCTCCCTGATGGCTAAGGATGTTCGCCATTTCTTTAAGTGTTTCTCTGCCGTTCTAGATTCCTCTATAGAGAGTTTTCTGTTTAGCTCCGTAGCCCATTTTTTAATTGGATTACTTATTTGTTGGTTTTTAACTTGAGTTCTCTGTACATACTGGATATTAGCCCTCTGTCAGATATAGAGTTGGTGAAGATCCCTTCCCAGTCTGTCGTTTTGTTTTGACTACAGTGCCGAAGAAACATTTTAAAAACAAATTTTATATCAGTAAAATTTGTCAGTCAGCTTCTTGGCTGTATAATAAAATACCAGAGAAAAGTGACTTGTAAAGAGCATGGCTTTTCTTTTTTTGACTCAGAGCTTTAGTCAATGATCAATTGGCTCCATGGCACAGCAATATGTAGCACAATAATAGTAATTGTTTCAACAGCAAGAGAAAAAGAAAAATGCCCAAAGGTCTAGGATAATACAGTCTTTATTAGAACTTTGCCCACTGATTTAAGGACCGCCTTCTTATAAAACTGTACCACTCAAACATGCATACCATCTCTCAAAAGCACAGCCTTGAAAGACCAAGCTTCATCACATAGATCTTTGAAGGAACATTCAATATCTAAACTAGAACACATATCTGCTGAGTTCTCAAGATCTTACTGCATTACTTACCTTGTCACCATAAAACAAAAAAATATTATCTTTAATTTCTTTGTTTTTAATTGCTGCATAATATTCCATTATGTAAATGTACCACACTTTCTGCATCCATTCCTCCAGATTCTAGCTATTAAAAATAAAGCTGCCATGAACATAATTGAGCAAATGTCCTTATTGAATGGTGGGGCATCTTTTGGGTATATGCCCAGGAGTGATATAGCTGGATCTTGAGGTAGCACTATGCCTTGTTTTCTGAGGAAGTGCCAGATTGATATCCAAAATGATTGTACTAGTTTATATTCCCACCAGCAATGGAGGAGGGTTCTCCTTTCTCCACACTCTCTCCAGCATGCATTATCCTTTGAGTTTTTGGTCTTAGCCATTCTGATGGGTGTGAGGTGGAATCTCAGGGTCATTATGATTTGCATTTCCTGATGACTAAGGACATTGAACAATTCTTTAAGTGTTTCTCTGCCTTTAGATATTCCTCTATTGAGAATTCTCTGCTTAGCTCTGTACACTATTTTTTAATTGGATTACTTGGTTTGTTGGACTTTTGATGGGAATTAGAAAATATCATCCTAAGTGAGGTAATCCAGAAGCAGAAAGACACATATGGTATATACCCACTTATAAATGGATATTAACCATATAATATAGGATAAACATACTGAAATCTATAGTCCCAAAGAAGCTAAACAAGAAAGACCCTAGGGAAGGGGCTGAAACCTCACTCAGAAGGGCAAACAGGATAGATATCAGAAATAGGAGAAGACAAGGAACCGGACAGGACCTTTCCACAGGAGACCTCTGAATAACTCTACCCACCAGGGTATCAGAGGAGATACTGAGAGTCATAGCCAAACTTTGGGCAGAGTACAGGAAACCTTACTGAAGAAAAGGGAGATAGAAAGACCTGGAGGGGACAGGAGCTCTACAAGGGAACCAACAGAGTCAAATAACCTGGGCCCAACAGGTCCTAAAAAGACTGATACTCCAACCAAGGACCATGCATGGAGAAGACCCAGACCCCCTGCTCAGAAGAAGCCCATAGACTGCTCAGTTTCCAAGTGGGTTCCCAAGTAAGGGGTACAAGAGTTGTCTCTGCCATGAGCTCAGTGGCCAGTTCTTTGTTCTTCTCCTCCTGGAGGGTGCAACCATTCCAGGCCACAGAGGAAGATAATGCCACCAGCCCCGATGAGACCTGATAAGCTAGAGTCAGACAGAAGTGGAGGAGGTCACCCCTATCAGAGGACTAGGGAAAGGGCATAGGGGGAGAAGTGGGAGGGTGGGTGGGAAAAGGAGGAGATGACAGAGGGGGCTATAGCAGGGATACAAATTGAATAAACTGCCATAAATAAATAAAATATAAAATAAAATAAACAAATCTTGTCCTTCAATGGAAGGATTCTTACTAAAGGACTGTGCCAAAAAATGTATTTATCTCATGTTTATCCCGAAGCTAAAGCAATAATTTTGATGTTTTTATATTTCTATTATGTGAACCAACATTTTAAGTTGCACTGAAAATTTTCCTGATATAGCTCGTTTCTTTCAATATTTTGAACCTATCCATCGGTCAACTCAGTTTTCACAGCCCTGCATGAAAATCAGGTGGGCACCTGAGCTATATGAATAAAAAACAGAACAGTCCTCCAGTTCCACACTTCTTCCCTGGATCCCACATAGCCCACGTTATTTATTTTCTGTTAGGATCCCAAATACCATCACCAGCAGCTCCTTTCTGAGTGCTATACTTCTTCTACATTGGTAGTCTTGCTTCAATTCCTCATCTAATAACAGCATACAGGGATCTTAGGCTGACATAAATTTAATCCTGCCATTCCATAATTAAAATAGTCTACAAATTTCAACATATTTTGAGGGTAACTGTGTCTTTTTAATTTAGCACAGTGTTATTTAATCCCACTCTTAATTCTTTCTTCATCTGTACATGATAAATGTCACTAGCCCTGATCTCTCCCCTTCTGTATTGGGCCTGTCCTCTACTGCTTGTACTAACCTTGGATGTTTTCAATTTCAGTTCTTTGAGAACTATTTAGATCAGTCATTCAAGGTTCAACTAACTCACTGTCTTTTAGAGCAACACTGCCGGACAACCCAGTTGCTGAGACAGCGAAGCCATTCTTTACCACACCGTTTTCATCCTCCGTCTGGCACCTATAACTATATAAAATGACTCTGGATTTAATTTCCCCGTGAGTGAAGTCTCCATTTCCTTTGTACCCTTGCACACTCTGAAGCAGGGTAAGAAATTTGATAAAGTTCATCATAGGTGAATGAATGACTCCTGGTTAGAGACAGAGTGTGCTGGCCTAAAAAGAAGTGTCCATGGCCGTAAAAAGTAAGATAACTGCTGGAAAATCCTTTTTACACTTGTTCAAATATTGAATTGGAAACCTTTCCATTACAACACCAAATTCTACTATAATCCGTCCTGAGTTTGCTCTACCCTTGAGTACTAGCCCACCCACAAGACACACCAAGATGACTATGTGCTTCTAATTTGTTGCTAGAAATTTTAGTATAACTTAACTCATACTAGAAGGTCTGATCAGTCCTTTCTACCACTTCCAACTACAACAATCACAGCATGTGTATCAATACACACAGAATGTTAATACCCAGAGTAATATCATGTGGATATTTAAATTGTCTTCCTATTTTCTAAAGATGGTGAATGATGCAAAGTCTCCCAGGACATGAAACTCGTAAGAACTAAACACCTTATGACCACACATTCCATGTTATTTCAGTGCAGGTTTTTCTTGAAGAAAATTTTGTGAATGAGGTGCAGTAATTCTAGAAAGTGAGTAGACAGTATTCCATAAAATGAAACATGAACTTTATGCCTGAGGATATAATTTCTTTATTACCATTTAATATTAAAAAATAAAGATACATGTCCACAAAAATATGAAATGTTAAATAAAAATTTTCTTCATACTTTTCAAAAACTAGAATTAGCCTGAATGTTCTTGATATACAGAGAGATACAGTCCAAACAATGGGGAAAAAGTCACAATGTAAAGGAGTAAACTATCAATGTATGTAATGTCTTATATGGATATCAAAAATATTATGATAAATGAAAAATCTGTCAGTCTTTAAAAGAGAAATTAAAGCAGTACTATCAGGTGTCATAGACAGGGAAAAGGTAGGTTACAGAAGAGACCCATTGGTGAGGTTTGCAGCTGACGAGGACCCTCTAACTACATTATTCCTGTGGCTTCAGAACTTTAAAGGCGTTAGCATTTATAAATTGGAAACAAAAATTTTGTAATTTATCATAGATCAATTAAAATTATACACACAGACATACATCCACACCTAGATGTGTCATAACGTGGGAAGTTCTAGAATGGGTCAGAAGCTGAGAAACTTGAACAATAAATGTGACATTTGCATATGAGAACAGATAAGTTTATGCACCCTGCAGAATTGACTCTCAATCAGCCCTGTATAAAAATTACCAACCAAGAGCTCTGGACAGATTTCTTCTGTGCTTGGAGTACTGAATGCAAGAGAGCCTCTCTGAGAAAATGGAAGAATGCAAGGACCTAGCTATACAATTCTATGGTCTCTTATGCAATTTTATTTAATTTCTTATTTTTTGATCCAGTAAGATGAGAAGAGAAATAGCTTCTGTATATTTTTACCCCAAGCTCTCTTCAAAATTCAACCAACAGCAAGGTCTGGCCTAACTTCTATTTGGTGATCATTCATATTGTTTCCTGTTATTTGTTCACAGACTCCTGATTTTGTTCTGATTTTCATCTTTATCTCAAATATTTAATAAAATAAGTCTTCCATATTTATTCTATTTGCTACACATAAATATTTCTAGCTCATCTTGTGCCTTTCATTGTCATGTAATTTTGCTAAAGCTTTTATAAACATTGTCTTCATAATATTTCTAAAGTTCAAATATTTTAGAAGAGAAACATATGAAAATATTTATAATCTATGGCTATGAACAATTTCTAAATTCAGCATTAAAATGTGATAAGTGAATGGAAAAATAAATAAGCTTGACCTAATAAAGATTATAAATCTGCATCATAAAGAGATTTAAAAGCTAAGCATTTGTACATGTAGTAAATGAAATATTTGCAAACTATGTATCTTACACAGGAATCATATCTAGACCAAAGTAGATTTCTAAAACTCAGTACTTTAAAATTTCATTTAGAAAATAGACAACTAATTTAAACAATGTCACAAACAATATTGGTAGAAAATATACCCATCATAAGTTGTTCAATTTTGGAGACATTCAAATTAAAAGCAAAATACAAGCTTACATGAAATGACAACCACTCCTAGTGACAGATATTAGCATAGCTTTTGAAAGTAAGGCCAATATTTTCCCAATGTAGAGTTGTCAGCCTTGAAACAATATAACCACCATGAACAAAAAGAACTTAGTAGGTTATACTTATATATACTTGTATATGTACTTACACACATACACATCTCTAACAACAATAATAAAAAAAAAAATGGGCTATCACCTAGAAGCCAGGTCACTCAAGAGCTGTTTGAAAGAGGGCATATGGGAGGAGCTAGAGGGAAGAAATGAAAGAAAAAGGTGATATAATTCTATGACATTTAAAGATATATATTAAAAAATAAGACCATTACAAAATTCATGAGAATCCAAGAAACCAAATGAGTCAAAAAAACATTGAGAGTGACATATGAAATGGTAGTGACACATAGTGAAATAGCCATGCATTCCCTATAAAATTAAGTATGCAAATATCAAGGACTATAACAATGTTATCCTTGGATATTTATCTCAAGGAAGTAAAAATCATATTTTCACATAAACTCATACACGAATGCTTGTAACAGATTTATCAATTTAGCTCCAAACTGGCAACCAAAATGTTTTTCATATGAATTAATGATGAATGCAAATTCAGTCCATACATACCAGAGGCTGTTGAGGATTGCCACATCTTGACTAGAGCTCCAAAATTTATGTTAAAAAAAAACCAGTTCCACAAAGTTGTAATTGGCATCAATACACTATACAACACTTTGGAATTTTAAAATATAGAGGGCAAACTGGGTGGTAGTGATGCACGACTTTAATCCCAGCACTTGGGAGACAGAGGCAGGTCAATCTCTATGAGTTTGATGCCAGCCTGGTCTACAGAGTGAGTTCCAGAACAGCCAAACCCTGTCTTGGAAAACAAAGCAAGACAAAACAAAATTTGGAGGACAGGCTAGGGACTCCAAAGAATTAGGTATGTGGGAGGGAGAGATGGGTGTGACTATGAAGGAACAACATTTGGAGCCTTTTGGGAAGTCAGTGTTTAATTGGCTGTGAGAATGTTTATACACTTTTAAATTTAATTATTTTTGAGAATTGCATTCATGAATATGATATAGTTATACCATTTCTGTCCTTCCTTAAACCCTCTTCAATTGACCCATCTGGCGCTCATCATTTTTTTTAACCTCCTCTTCTGGGATACGTCCTTGTGAAATGTATTGTCAATTGCTGACATGTCAAAATAGTCTAATATCCAGTAGCACAGCATAAGTTCTTACTCCTTACTATAGTTTAGTTCCTAAGAGTAAATTCAATGTTTTGTAATATGTTTTTCATTATTATTTAAAGCAGTTATTTATTTCTACTTTACTGGAACTTCTGTTACGCTAGAATATCAAATTTTAATGTTTTTAATTAACTGCTGTGCATACTCGACCTTCTCTATCCTGAACGTGTAAACGTTGGTGACTACTTCAGAGCATTCCATCGTTGTCACAGACCTAGAATAAATCGCTCTTCACCTCCAGGTGACAGTCCACCTATATTTTATTGGATTTAATTTCCTAATATTTTTAATTTCTTTTTATTTTGAGTTTTGGTATTGGTGAAATTATATAGCCTTGACCAAATTAATCAAATTAGTCTATCAACATTTTCAAAGTTATTCAGATACTAAAGTATGCTTACTTTGAACATACTCTGTCAACTTTGTTAAATGAAAAATGTCTCCTTGGGCTCTTTCTCAAGGCATGTAACATTTTGTTTTAACAGTGCTGTTTTTAAATCTAACTGGCATTTTATCTAGTTCCTTTAGCAAGTTTATTTTCTCACACCATGTCAACAATCATGTGATGATATGATATGCGTTGTTGACCTGTTGTTATATATAATGCCAGAGAGCTATATTTTACAAATGCCTAAAGTACTACTCTGAATTTTTTTTACCAACAAACTGTTGAATTTTTGTTAAGCTTCTGAAAGCTCCATTTTTCTCATGCCATGGGTTTCATGAAAATATTTCAAAGTTCTTATCTCATCAAAACAATCACTAGCAATGGGATTAAAGCAAAGTGCATATGGCATGAATGTTTTACTCAAAACATTTAAGAATACTCTATTTTGTGGAAAGAGTATTGAATATGGAAACAGAACATGTGAGTTCCTGTCTGAGTTCTACTACTAGCTAACAGTACCAGCCAGCAATCTCTTGCTTGCTATATAGAAATAAAAGAGATGCTAGCTAGCATTAATATATCCAGAAAAATTGAGGAATATGTGGGAATCTATGTAGATCTGTTACTAGAACTATTTGCATTTTTGCTATATCCTTATACAGCTTCAAATTTACTAAGCTTTCATGAAGATATATGCAATGTTGAGGTTGACATAGCCAAATACTATTGATTTATTTTCAATACATAATAAAGATTTCAAATGTACCTTGCTGTGAAGCTGAATTGCTGCGTATAAAGAACCTTTTGAAAAGAAGCAGTGTGTGATTTTTTTTAATGCAAGAAAACATTGAAACTGATTCCAGAAAATTAAGGAAAGAATGAAATGCAGATTTAATTTTTAAAAATGCTCATACATTTTAAATGTACACCCTCCAAATAGTCAATGAAATGATTCTTAATGGTATTCTGCTACATTCATAAACATGTGCCTTTTCTAGTAGTCATCAGAATCATCAGACAGGTTTCCTTCAGCACTCGATGGAAGAGGATATAGAAACCCACAGCCAGACATTATGAGAAGATAGAATCTATATTGGAGGTCCTTCCCGTCACAGCTCAATGAAACCTGCAAAAGAAGGGGAGAAAAGACTGTAGACATCAGAGGGAATGTAGAACATTATGAGAACATGGCCCAGTGGATCAACTAAGCAGGGAGGGTTCACATGGGCTCCCAGAGACTGAAGCATCAAGTTTGGGGCCAGGACATGTCTGCACCAGGTCCTCTGAGTGTTTGTTATAGCTGTTAGCCTGATGGCTTGATGCTTCTGTGGGATTCCTAAGAGGGGAGGTGGATGTGTCTCTCACTGCTTTGCCTAGTCCTGTGACTCTTTTCGTGCTACTGAGTTGCTTTGTCCAGCATTAATATTAGGGGTGTTTGCCTTGTTTTATAATATCTCCTTTTGTCCTGTCATCTCTTGGAAGCCTGCTTCTTTCTGAAAGAAAATGGATCTGGGGAGAGAGAATGGGAATGGTAGTAGATACGAGGGATGAGAATTTGGAAGAAGGAGGTGAGTTGGCTGAGAGGAGTGGCAGGGGGGACTGCTGTGGTCAGAATATATTATATGAAAAAATATTTTCAATAAAAGAAAAATGAATGCATAATTTTAAATGTTGTTTTTATTTCCTCTGATGAGTGGATGAGATGAGAGCCCAAACTGTGTGACTATAGCCTGACTCTACCCAAGGCATTTCTATCTATCCCTAGGCCTATGGCTGGAGGTTTCTAGCCTCTATACCATCTAATCTTCTGTAAGCCTGGACCTTGAAAGCTTCAGCTTCCAGCCTCCATCTTCTGACTTAGGCCGACAATGTTTTCAGCCTTTGAGACTTACTGCTGAATAAGATCACCCTTTATAGTTTTTACTGACCTCTGGATGGCTGGTTCAATTCATCTGTTCTGACTCAAAACTGCTCCACAAACTTAGTGGTTCAATCAGGCTTCTCCCAGCTTCTCAATGAATTTCTTGCCTCTGAGTTCCATGAACTGAACTACTCTGAGCGCAAACTCAACTGAACTGCACGGAACTCCACTCTATTCTCCCTCCCTGTGTTGTTCTTAAGTAGCCTCTCTTTTCCTTCTCTCCTCATGAGAGTTGGGCATATCCTATTTATGACTCATTCTGTCAAAGTTTTCTCTGATTCACCACTTTACCCCTCAATTAGAGGTCACTTCAAACATGCCTGCTTCTTCTAACTTTACCTTCATTGCCTTAGCAATTAAAGGTATGTGCTAAGGACATGCCTGTATTCCAGGCAGATCATACTCTAATCCAGGGCAAATCTGTATTCCCAACAGATCATACAAACATAGAAAGGCTTGGAACGTGATCCCTTGATAGAGCAGCCATGCTGCTGGATTAAAATTCCTCTACACTCAATGTTGTCAAACTTTTCAGGAAATCCTAAATTAGGAAAGATCAATTAATACACTAATAAACATCTTTTTAAACAAAAATTCTTCTCTGAATAGTAAACAAAAGTTTTATACAACTTGCACATTTCATAAAACTTCTTGGAATATTTGATAAATTATATTCAGTAAATTTCCTCAGAAGAAAAAGGCAAAAGAAATTAATCAAGACAGTGATATTTGTTAAACAAAAATATTTTCTTGCTAAAGCTGAAAGATAAAACTAGTCTAAATAATTGATGACTAAAAATGGCAAGATTTCTTTTTGAAAAAAGAACCATTCATGGATATAACCTAGAACCCCTGCTCAGATATAGCCCATGGCAGTTCAGTGTCCAAGAGGGTTTCCTAGTAAGGGGAACAAGGTGTATCTCTGAAATGAACTCAGAGGCTGGCTCTTTGACCCCCGAGGGGGGAGCATCCTTTCCAGGACACAAGGGAGGACAATGCAGCCAGTCCTGATGAGACCTGATAAGCTAGGGTCAGATAAAAGGAGAGGAGGACCTCCCCTATACTGGACTTGGAGAGTGGCATGGGAGGAGAAGAAGAAGGGAGGTCAAGATTGGGAAGGAATGATGTAGGGGATTACAGCTGGGATATAAAGTGAATAAAGTGTGATTAATATAAACAGTAAAATTTAATTAAAAAAAGAAGGGTGACCTTTCAACGGCTTCAGAGAAAGCTGTGGATCTAGGATGGGGTTAGGACTTGTGGTGGTTTAAAAAGGTATGTCCCCATAGACCCATGTGTTTGCGTGCTTGGCCATAGGAAGTGGTACTATTAGGAGGAATGGCCTTGTTGGAGTGGGTATGGCCTTGTTGGAGGATGTGTGTCACTGTAGAGTAGACTTTGATGTCTGTTATCCTTCAGCCCCATCCAGTGTAGAAGACAGTCTCCTCTCTGCTCCCTGCAGATCAAGATGTAGAACTCTCAGCTTCTTTTCCAGCACCATGACTGTCAGCATGCTGCCACATTTCCCATCATGAAATGGACTGAAATTGGACTGAAATGGACTGAAATTGTAAGCAATCCCCAGTTAATTGTTGTCCTTCATAAGAGCTGAAGTGGTCATGATGTCTCTTCACAATAATAAAACTTAGACAGGATTTAACTCTGCATAAAGCCAATTGAACCAGGCAAATGTCTAGCTAAATTTCCTAGAAGTACTAACATTTACTAATGACCCAAATGTTAAGATTAATCCTCAACTCATGTGGGGTCTATTGATGCATGGGGTGTTGCACATCCTGCAACAACTCCAAAGGAAGCTGCAGAACAAGCTAAAGTGGGGACTATATTTAATGAGTTAGGCTCATCGGTGCACAGAAAGTTCTGCTTTTCCCAGAGGATTCAAAAATAGCTTAGGAACAAACCTACAGACCAGTCAGATTCTGAACAAGGATCTCAGGGAAAGTTAGAGACATGAGCAGAAAGCCTTAGCTGACAAAGCACAACCCAGGATATAAGAGGAAGGCTCAAAATAGAGATTATCGTCTTAAATTTCAATTTCACATTTTCACACTATACTAGTGTTTAGTTATACACTGATCATTGCAAATGCCACCACTGGGGGGAGGGAAGATGAGTAGAATTTTAAAAATGATAATACACAAAATAATGTAAAGTTCAACAAAAAAACTGACTCCAGATGTATGTATTCAAGTGCAGAAATAGAAACAACATGGAAAACACAGACATTTCTGCTCTACCAATCACTAACCTCATAACAATGGCACTAATAAAATGAACACAAAGAACTAGGTAACAAATAGTTGGAAAGGTTGATCATAAGTATGCTCAAACAATTCACATAAGACATAAATACACTTCAGGGGAACAAAAGCAAAGAGGTGGATGAGATGCAGAAGTCAACAAAATATACAAAGACAGTGAATTGCTGGGGAAAACTGAAATGATACTAGAAGTTAAAGCCTCAAGAACACAAATGTAAACCTCAGTTGGGAACTCTCACCAAAATAATGGAACATGCAGAAAATAGTCAAGGACAGAAGGCAAGGTAAAAAATAATATCATCCAGTAAAGGCCAACAGTACATTTAAAAAGAAATATGAGCATAGAGTTAAGACCTCTTAGACCCCATGAAAAACTTGAGTTTAGAATTATGGACACAAGAGATCACCACTGCAAAGACACAGAGAATATTTTCAGTGAAACTGTAAAAGAAAATTTCCCAAACATAGAGAAATTGATGGCCTTCCATGCACAAAGGCCTTCAGAACTTAAATAGTCATGACCATAAAAAATTCCATATATATCATTAAAATACTTAAAACACAGCATAAAAGGACATTACAATCTGAAACAGAGAAATGTTGAGCTACTTCTAAATGCAGGCCCATTGGAGTAGCATTTATTTATTCAAAAGAAACCTTTAAAGCCAAAAGATCCTGAAAACATGTATTCTAGGAGGTAAAAAACATCAATTGTCAACTCAGAATACCAGAGCCAGTAGGATCTTTCATAAAGGCTGAGCAAGTAATATTTAGGAATATATGTTTATCTGTGTACATGTATATACACACATATGTTTATCTGTATACATGCATAGAAACATATATGTTTATGTATGCATGTGTCTATATACATTTAATAACAGTTAATAGGAAAAGGTGTCATGAAAGGGGTATATGGGAGAAGTTGAAGGGAGGAACAGGAAAAGAGAAATGATGTACGTATATTATATTCTCAAAAACAAAGTTAAAAAGTAAACTAGAGGCTGGAGAGATACTGCAAAAGTTGGCAGCATCTACAGCTTTTGCATAAGACTGAGTTTTGAGTTTTCCAACATTCACATAGTGACACACAAATGCTCTAGGGGATCTGACATTGCTTTCTGGCCTATGGGCATCAGGTATCTATTAGTTTCACACACACAAACACAAACAAACACACATGTATATATATATATATATATAT